>JAODAL010004983.1:0-85000 GCA_025379985.1 Phyllomedusa bahiana
AAGATGGCATCCTCTGCAAGACATCTCACAATTCTTGACTTTTCAGAGTCCATCAAATCTCTCTTCTGACCCTTTTTTGCCAAAGGAAAGGAAGTTGCCTAATAATTAAGCACACCTTATATAGGGTGTTGATGTCATTAGACCACACCCCTCCTCTTTACAGAGATGCACATCACCTAATTTACTTAATTGGTAGTTGGCTTTCAAGCCTATACATCTTGGAGTAGAACAACATTTATAAAAACGATGATGTGATCAAAATACTCTTTTGCCTAATAATTCTGCACAAAATGTAGTATTAACCCTTCCTACTGCAGCGATTTTTCTTTGTCGTGTTCATATTTGTCTCCCCACCTTCCAAGTGCCATAACTTTTTTGTTTTTTCATCTATATAGTTATATAAGCACTTGTTTTTTGCCAGACAAAATGTACTTTTTTTTGTTTCCATTGACCGTACTATATAACGTAGTGGGAAATCCAAAAAATACTTTTAGGGATGAAGTATAGAAAAGAAAAAATCAGTTGTGCCATTTTTGTAGAGCTTCATTTTTATGTTACGTGCTATTTTATTAATTACGTGCTATTTGTATTCTGCAGCTCATACGATTCCAGTGATTCCAAAGTTTTAGAGTCTTTGTTCATTTTTAACAAAAAAGGCTAAAACTTTTTAATTTTTAAATTAGAATAAGCATCAACAGTGAAGCCTTTAGACTTACAATTTTAATGCATAGACAAAGCATGACCGAGAAAAGGAACAGAAAAATCCTAATAACATCAACAATAATAACAATAAAAACATCCAATCGCCAAAAAATAGTTTTTATTTTAATCTTTTAGAGATGCTGAATGAGGAAAAATCAATTTTTTGCCCTCTGGAAAATTTTAGATCAAACTTTTAATGGACATGGCGAGACCAGTTATCTTAACTTAATTTTAAAAGTAAAAGTTAAAGAGGGATGCTTTGAACTTTTATTTTTTTATTTTTAAAACTTATTTTTTCATTCTTGTACTTTGAGTACCCTGTAGCTATTTGACTACGCAATAGTAATATATTGCTATTTTTTCCATTATTTTTTATGGAATCTGTAACTAAGATTTTAAACACAACCTCCTATGCCAGGAGTTAACAGCATTTTTTTGTCCACATTGTCATATTGTACCTCTCCTAGAGGCTGCAGCAAATATTAGAGGAGTAATCTCCAACTGAGGCCTTTATTGCACTTCAATTGCAAATACCCAAAATGGCTGAGAGGTGTTGGTTGCACTTTAGGGTCTGCCAGAGGTCAGAGTGGGTTTCTCCTGCTAGTTACTCCAGAAAGAAATGAGACGTCTGTTTTCATTATACTTTTTGTGAATTACAGAAGTGTCTGTTTCACAACTGTAACTAGAGAGAGAACAACACATATATAGCCGCCTTTTCAAGTCATCTGCTCCTTCTTAGAGTCTTAAATTTGTCAGACATTTTATATTTTGTCGATTTGCCATAATTGTGTCAGAAATAAATACCCATTTAAGGAACAAATCCAGAGATAATAGAACATTTTTTTTACAGGATTGTTCACTTAGGTTGCTTAAAATAGCATATACAGCCCTATAGTGCCAGCCATACAGTGCCCACCATAACAGTGCCAGCCATAATAGAGCCAGACATACAGTGCCCACCATAACAGTGCCAGCTATAATAGTGCCATACAGGGTGGCATGTATGAACGGGGCTGCGCCAGATATCTGGTGACTTTTCAGCCCGATATCAGGCGCAGCCCCATTTGCTGCACTTCACTACGGCATTTCTAGCCGCATTACTGCTGGAACAGGTAAACCACTTTCAAAGTGGTATACCTGAGCTAGAATCGTCGTCCTAGTGCTAGAATGCGCCTGATTTATGACTCGCTGTAGAGTGGGTTCATAAATCAGGCATTCTAGGCTACTATTATGCGCCTGAAATTTGGTGTTACACATGAAAAAAACTCTGAGATTCTCGGTTCGCATATTTTGATCAAAAGATGTTTAAGCTGCCCACGACTTTCAACGTGATCTCAGATAGGGCAGTCCTATGCTATCTTTACCTCTCAATCGAGCCAATCAGGCCTCTCACTGGGTCAACCGACCTCCATTATTCAGAAGAAAAAGTAAAAAAACACACCCAACCTGCAAGCTGCCCTTCTTATGACAGCCTGTGAGAGTGGGCGGGGACAGAAACCCAAAATGGAGGACCCTTTTCTCCCCATATAGGTTAAAATCAATGTACACCAAGTATAATGTATGTTTCTGCACACAAAAACATTTCTGAAAAAACGTATGCAAACCTGGGTGCCACTGGCAGGGCTGCGGCACACATGTAATTATACATGTACACACACAGACACACGCCAAATTTCATACATGCCACCCACAGTGCCCACCATAACAGTGCTGTCAGTTAAATGCAGTTGTCCAAAGATGAATATTACTTCCTGAAGTATGATGATCGAGAGAAAGCATGTTAGAATCCAGATGGCTGGGGGTGGCACAGAGGGGCACTTGGGGACCACATGTGCCCACAGGACTGTATGTTGTGCACCACCCACTGTCCTATACAGATGTGAACCAGGCCTTACATACAGTATATTATATGATAACATAGTAAAATTCCTTCTTACTTCCAATAATCAAGAAAGATGAACAGCCTGTCAGCCTAAACTGGATTTCTATTTAGTTTATCTTTGTTTTGCTGAAAGCTTTTATAAAAGTTCAGTCATGTAAAATATCAGAAACTGTATAGATAATATTGCAAATGATTAAATATTGAACATAGAATATTCATGTACTTAACTTGCTTTCATTTAAGATAATATATTTTCTATTTTACAGCTTAATCCGTACTATAAGGACAACGCTACAAAACCTTCAGAAAGCCATCAAGGGTCTGGTTGTTATGGACTCAGAACTGGAGGCCCTGTCTGGCAGCTTAATTGTAGGAAAGGTTCCTGAAACATGGGCAAAGCGTTCTTATCCCAGTTTAAAACCTCTGGGAAGTTATGTCAATGATTTTCTGGCCCGACTAAAATTCCTACAGGTGAGCACAAGGATAATGTTCATGGCTGAGATCCATACCAATCAATACAAAGAATGGATTTTAGAGTCTTTGTTTTTCCTCCGCAACCAGGCAAGAGAGTAGGGTTATGCTGCATTTGGAAAAAATAAAACTTGGCCCCTGTGCTTAAAGGGAACCTGTAAGGCGACTTATACTGTCCTATCCAAGAGCAGAATGTGATAGAGGAGAGAAGCTAAGCTCTGTGATATATAGGGTTATATGATAGAGGAGAGAAGCTGAGCTCTTTGATATAAAGGGTAATATGATAGAGGGAGAGAAGCTGAGCTCTGTGGTATATGGGATTATATGATAGAGGGAGGGAAGCTAAGCTCTGTAATATATAGGGTTATATGATATAGGAGAGAAGCTGAGCTCTGTGATGTATAGGGGTACATGATAGAGGAAGAGAAGCTGAGCTCTGTGATATATTGAGTTATATGATAGAGGCGAGAAGCTGAGCTCTGTGATATATATGGTAATATGATAGAGGGAGAGAAGCTGAACTCTGTGATATATAGAATTATATGATAGAGGGAGAGAAGCTGAACTCTGTGATATATAGGGTTATATGATAGAGGGAGAGAAGGAGAGAAGCTGAGCTCTGTGATATATAGGGTTATATGATAGAGGGAGAGAAGCTGAGCTCTGTGATATATAGGGTTATATGATAGAGGCAGAGAAGCTGAGCTCTGTGATATATAGGGTCATATGATAGAGGACAGAAGCTGAGCTCTTTGATCTGTCGTTTTATATGATTTGGAGCAGGATTTCTGAGTAAAAAGCAGAGGAAATACTGCAATTTAAAGTGAAAGGTACTGCTTACCTTGCTCAAATACAGTGATTGACAGTTAGCTCTGTACACACACTAATACAGGGAATGCTGTCAATCAATGTGGGCAAAATAAGCAGAACTTTTAACCACTTTAGGAGCAGGCTATTGTTTCTTCCTCATGTTTATATTTTCCCCCACGCCTTCCATGAACCATAACCTTTTTGATTTTTCCATTTACATAGACATATGAGGGCTTGTTTTTTTTGCGGGACAAAAAAAATTCATGTGGGGTAGAATGTGAAAAAAACGTAATTGCGCCATTTCTGCAGTGGTTTCGTTTTAAAATAGTTCACGGTTCAGTAGAATTGATATGTTATCAGCCCAGGGGCGTTGCTAGGGTCCCAAAACATCCGGGCCCGGGCCCTGTGTTATGTTTTGCTCAGAAGGGCGGGGTTCACACAGCGTTTGTTACGCCCCATGAACCGCGGCATGTGTTTTTACAGAGAAAAAACTGTGGCCAGCGCGTCCCTCTGAAGCTCCCACTAATATTTAATCTCCCAAGAACAGGTAATCGTAGCTTTCAGTGACAGCTATGAGTTACCATAATGTCGGCCTGTAGTTCGGGTGTATTGAAGTGCAATTACCCGCCAAAGTACGGACCAACATTATGTTGTGTGAACATACACAGCGAATTTGTGGGGCATAACTGTGCTGTAATGCGGCCAAAGTACGCCCCAAAATACGGTAAAATCATAGGGGTTTGAGGGCTAGGATTAGCTGCGGGTTTTCCCTGCACATAGAACCCGCCCGTAAAAATAAGTGACCTGCCGCTTTTTTTCAGGGGGAAAGTGAAAATGGATGGGAGGTGGCCGGAGCGCTGCTGAAATTACACACTGGAGGGGCACGTATCTTTCAACAGCAGACGTATAGCGGTGCGCACAGGTCCGGCCACTATACGCTGTGTGAACATACCCTTAGGGCAGTACAACCGTGTGTTTTGGAAGTACATGCTTTTCGGCGTGTACTTCCAAGCAAAAGGGGGGGCCGGTCCATTCACCTCCACTATCAGGGGCGCGAAAAAGTGACATGTACTTTTTCCCCCCCGGGTGTGCAATATATGTGTATTGTACGCAGGAGAGACGAGATGTAATTCATAGCTCTCCTGTGAGAACTATGAATTACAGAAATTGTGGCGCGCTTTGTCGGGTATTGAAGCGCAAATATGCCACGAAAGGGCCCCATGGTTTATGCAGTGTGAACATACCCTTAGTCTGGCTGCAGCAGCTAAAATCATACGCAACCCTGACAAATGACAAGTATAAAAAATTATATTCAAATATAATTCATCATCAGGTCAAAGTTTACATGTCTAAGGGTATGTTCACATGGCGTAATTGCGGTAATCCACAGTTCTCATAGAGAGCTATGGATTACACGTCCTCCCCCCCATGCGTACAATACGATCGTATTGTATGCATAGGGAGATAAGTGACATGTCAATGCATGTCTATGGGGCCGGCGGGCTGTTGCCCCCCATCCGCCCCCCATGCTTCGAGAAGACGTGCTGATCAGCGCGAGCTCCTGAAGCACACAGTGTATTGCGGCACGTACCGTACACGTCACAATACACCGTGTGAACATAGCCTAAGGGACAAAACAGGCAGATTATGTTTTCCTGACGTGACTGAGGTGATATTGTGGATATGGGTGTGTATACACCAATATACATACACATATCCACAAGTACATACACAGAGAAAATACATACACAGAGACATATATTCAAACATAATACACACACATACAAAAGCATACATAAAACAACACACACGTATACACATATAAACATACACACAGACATCTATATAAACACATACACACATGTATACACATAAATACAATACATACACATTTGCATACACACATGTATACACATAAATACAATACATACACATTTGCATACACACATGCATACACATTGAGTACAGTTCACATTCAGGAACATTATTTTGTCTCCCCCCTTATTACACTACTTAGAATTATTGTTCAGCACTGAGGCTCCTCACTCACTTGTGTCCTTCTTGCTGGTCTGGTCCTGGGCGAGATAAGAGGACAGCAGGGGGCGGAGCCTCTCACGGACAGCCGCTGCTTCCAGACTCCCTTCACAGTGTGAGCAGCCGGCGCCCCCTCCTCCCTCCTGTGCTCCTGTCATCCCGGGCAGTCGCCCTCCCCCTCCCTGCCTGCACATAGCTGCTGCTGCTCTGAACTGTTGGTGCGTCCAGGGGACCCCCACACAGTGGACAGCTTGTCGGCTTTACAGGTCACAGTAATGACTTGGAACCGGACGTTCTGAGACTCGGGGCACAGGGAGTCTGGTCCGGGGCTTGTGCCCCGAACAAACCTAACTAGCGACGCCCCTGTATCAGCCAATAAACCCGCTCCATTTTCCCGAAACGACAATAGGACGTACACATATGTCCTTTGTCATTAAGGAGTCCTTTCAATATTATCTCTGCTTTTTACACAAATATCCTGCTCTAATTCATATAAACCTATATGTCACAGAGCTCTCTCTCCCATCCTGCTCTCAGATAGGGCAGTACACACCACCTGACAGGTTCGCTTTAACTTTTGCTGCAGCCTTTCCTGCTGGTGATCAGTAGAGTTTCTAGTTGTTAGACCGTATAAAATGGAAAACTCAGCCCCATTCACATTACCTTTTTTCATTCCTATTTGTGATATCCATTGGGATCTCATCAACTTTTCTTTCAGATGGATATCACGGCATGATGGAGCCATAGAGATCTATAGGGCAAACTTAGTTTGAACTGGACTACATTTGCCAGACACAAAAGCATGGTCCAATGAGTGTGGCATTAATGTGATGGAAAATCCTCTTCAGCATAGTGCCAGGGGTAGATCCTTGTTTCAAGACAGCATAAATACGTATTTACTACAGCACATAATGACAGTGTATAATTATGTGTAATTTTATACACCTCTATAGGATTCACTTGTAGAGCAATATATGCACCATACCTTCTAAATGACATTCCTTGAAATGTCTTTGGTTTCTTGCAGAGCTGGTTTGATTCTGGAAAACCTCATGTGTTTTGGCTGTCAGGATTCTTCTTCACACAAGCATTTTTAACAGGTGCCATGCAGAATTATGCCAGGAAATACAGAATCCCTATTGATATGCTAGGATATGAATTTCAGGTGAGTTCAGAAAAATACATCGGCTTATAAGGATTTCTTAAGTAGCTCAATAACTAAATGTCCTAGACTAGCGGTGTCAAACTCATGCCCACAGGCCAAATCTGACCCACAGTGTGATTTATATTTGGCCTGCAAGTAACAGCCAGGCAGTGTATGGAGGAAAAGAGGAAGCTGTCATTACTCTGCTGTCATCAGTACAAGTTAATTAATCACACCTCTATATATTCATTTTAGTTTACAGGTTAAGGCACAGCAGCATAGCGAAGGGATCCTGTCTTCCCCCAATTGTACACATCATAATTTATATATATTATATTAAAATATTTTTATATATATATATATATATATATATATATATATATATATATATATATATCCTGTAAATTCTTCTACTTCAATTTTTTGCTCATTTAACATACATGCAATTAGTAGAAATAGAGAGCAGTCTTAATAGCGAGCTAAGACCACTCCTGAAGACATCCTCCTCACACCGTATGTATATCAAATAAACAAAAACATTGAAGTAGAAGAATTTACAGGATATGCATGTAATTTAGGTGTCTTAACCCATGCTGTGAAGTATATAAGGGGAAGTAAAAATTGCGTTCAAAACTACTGTTATAACACTACTGTCACTCAGTGCCTCTGCCTGCTTAGAGCAGAGAAGGGACCACGTGGCAGGAGAAAAAACTCAGACAACAGGACAACTGATAAGACACAATGGGACATCTTATAAGATAAGAGGATCTTACAGGGAGAAAAGAGGATCCAGTGCCTCAACACTTAACCCCTCCAGCTTGTTCACAGCCCCAGCATCTCTGCAGGCAGCACGTTACTCCAAATGGAGACACCACGCCATGCAGAAAATAAAAAGCACTGTTTATGACCAAGGACACAGTGAGTTACTCTGTATATGGTCAGTACAAATAAAGTGAGTACTGGTCTGTTTCTCTGGCCCTAAGAGCGTACCAGGGCATAAGACCATGGGGGAGAAAGGCACTTGAGGGAAAAGACAGGGTTCTATCATGCTGCAGCAACACAGAAGGGGATAAGCAGCAGGACATCTTTGTCTCCCACATAAGGCACATACAGCTGCAGTACCTGTTAAACCTCAGCCTGGCTCATCGTCATATCTGATGAGAAGGAAAAACTCCTTCAATTGCAGACATTTTTTCAATAAATATCAAGGTTGGCTCACGACTTTGTCCAAATTTTTCATTTTGGCTCGCTGCGTATTTGAGTTTGACACCCCTGTCCTAGACAGTGGAAAATCATACCTACATCTTTTTAACAATTATCAGGGTGCTCTATTGGCAACATAATTTCAGTTTAAACCCTTTCCGCAAATGGCTGTAACTATAAATCCATTTTGACATTCCTGCCAATGGATATACTGTTACACTTAGAGGATGATACATGCACAGGAGCTGTGCTAAATCATTAGCCTGGATCTTTAACCCTTTACATGTGATGTTCAAGAGCAACTGCAGTATCTTGGTGGTTAGTTAGTGGACTACCTTTATCAAATCAGCACCCTGTATTGTATGGTGTTTATCGGTTGCATTGGTAGATGGGAGCCTAATAAAGTCTTGCCATGGCTATATGCCTATTAGGCCATACCAAATGCACTGTCTAATAGATTTTTACTGTCAGACAATTATGTTATAATATTCTGAGAATACCAAGGCATCAAATAAGCGTTCAGAAGGTCGCATTGTGAAGTCTCTTACTGAGATACCACTATTCTCCCTCCCCTAAAAAAAAAAACAAAGAACAGCAAAACTTAATTATTTGCATGTACCCTAAAATTATTTTATTCCAAATTAAGACTTATCCAGCAAAAAACGAGCGCATTTCTGTCAGCTACACTGACCCAAAAAATAAAAAAGTGTGACTCTAGAAATGCATCAGCATAAAAACAATTTTCTATGCTAGAATTATGCAAAATTAGTAAAAATACCAAAAAAAAAGAAAAATACATGTACATATTATCACCATAATCACACTAACACACATTAAAAAGGTCATGCAATAGTTATGCCACATGGTAAGCAATTTTCTCCAAATAAGACTTTAACTCATTAATGTTTAGTAACTTTATGTAACCCTACATGGTGTGAAAAATTAAAGGGACTGTCTAGCAACTAAAAATTATTATTCAATACAGCCAAGGAGGGTGAAAAAATAGAAAAAAAATGTTATTTACTACAGGTCCCTTGCCACTGCTGCTTTGGAGCTCCCAATGATCCTCTCCTATTGACTTCTGGGTTCTTGCCCCAACACACAGGATAGTTTCATGCTCCACTAACTTACAATGAAATAAGATCCTCTACTGCATGTTGGACTATCTATGCGGTGGATCTATAGATACATTTTACTTTTTCTTTACTTTTTCACTGACCCTGGCCCCATTGAACAATTATTTATATTTACTAGACAGCCTCTTTAAACTTATCCTTCAAAAAACAAGCCCTTACACAGCAAGCTGACAGAAAATAAAATGTTATGTGTTGTTGAATGCAGCAACTCAAAAACAACCCACAGAATAGACCTGATCTTCAAGGGGCTTTACACTGAGTAAAGTGTCAGTGGTGCTAGGAATGCATTATGCCAAATTGTCTCCCAATGGCTTCTTTTGACTTTCTCTGGAGGCTGCATAGTCAGGCATTGAATATAAGGAGGTGACCATGCAGCTTTTAGAGAAAAACTATAGAGCCAGTAGTAGATAAAGTGGATTAGAGCTATTCTTATATCACTACTGTATCATACTAACAATTACTGGGTGTATCACAGTGTTTGGTCCTCCACCGATCAGACATTGATGGCATATATTGATGATATACCATCAATGCCTGGCCTGAGATAATCCCCATAAAATTAAATTTAAAAATGTTAATGTCTATGTGAAATATGACCTGATCTTATCTCGCTTACACTGTGAACTCCCACAATGCATTGCAGTCCACAAAGGCAACAGCCGTTAGGAGTTTTGGATGAAGCAAGATCTGGCAAAATGTATGCAATGTGAAACTAAGGGGAAGGAATGAGGGCACAACTTGTTTATTGGAAAGATGCATCGTGCACACTCATTACCTTCCAACACCGGTGAACAATACAGGCAGTTAATAGAGACGTATAGGCAACATTTGTACTCTTATAACTTAGTGTCGTGTTTTTTTGGTTAAATGAGTGGCTCACTTATCATGTAATGAATGTATTTCCACACTTATCTGCAGATCTGATTAGTTTGGTATCATACAGTGAATAATTACGAGTGTAGGAAACAGTTTGTTCTAGTTCTCAAGTACTATTGTGTTTTTAGCTGTATGTAATAAACTGTAAGCTAATTTTGACCAGGTTCTGCCTGTGGACACTTCTGAGACATCACCAGAAGATGGCGTTTACATCAATGGCTTGTTTCTAGATGGTGCTCGTTGGGACAAAAAGAGGTCAGTAACAACAAGTTCTGAATAATTTGTACATTCACATATTGGGCCACATGTATGAAACTGTTTAGCTCTAAAACTTACTCTTTTGCCCATAGGTTACTATGGGCAAAAAGTGAGTTTTAGACCTAATCAGGTTCATACATGTGGCCCTTTATATTTATCATGAAATGGACAAAATTCTACTATTATGTATAGTAAAAAAAAATGTTGAAACCACTTTGTTATTCTTCCACTTAATACAAAACACCTTCTTCCAGAACCTTCTTGACTTCATACTCTTACTGCTAGAGATTCTGGTGATCATATAACAGCATTTCTCTAGTATATGAAAAATACATGCAAATCCAGACAAAGCTGATACACTGTGATATGATAAGTGCAGGGAATAAGGGGGCAAGGCTTAACTAGGGGATTCAAATAACACCAAAAAGATAAGTTGATCTCTGCCCACTCTTATTCATACAGTCTATTGTGATGCTCTAAGGATATACCCAAAAGGCACAGCTCTTACTTTGCATTTTGTTCCAACTACATAGAAGAAGAGCAGGTTCTACCAATTATAGTAACATAGTAGTAAGGTTAGAAAACGACCCAAGTCCATTGAGTCCAACCTATAACCCACCTGTGTTGATCCATAGGAAGGCCGAAAGACCCTATGATATGGATCCCAAATGCCCCATACGAGTGGAAACTGTTCTTTCCATCTCCAAATATGTCAATCAGAATAAGTCCCAGAATCAGTGTCCTAGTTCCATACTCTAAGGCTAGGGCCACACGGCATAGGACATAAACTGTCGGAAAGCCGACAGCTTTTCGTCCGATGAACAACTGTGTTTTTTGTCACTTTTTGCGCAAAAAAGTGGTCAGTTTTAGCTTTTTTTCTGGCGGCCTATACAATTGAATGTACAGGAAACCAACGGAAAGACGCAAGACGGCGGCGGTTTTTACAACATGTTCCTAAAAACGCCGGCGCCAGAAAACGATCTGAAAAAAAATTACCTGTTTAGACTACAAGTCGTTTCTTGTATTAAAGACTATGGACATGCAAAACGGTCCGATTTTCAGCGGTTTCAAAACTGAGACCACCAAAATCCGCCCAAATTTTTGTGTGTGTAGACTGCCTAATCCCTTAGCGACCACCTGCTGTCTTTTGATGGAGGGTATTTCAGGTCGTTCGTCTGTAGCAACGTCTGTTGACGTTGCTGCAGACATAGGAGTTTTGTGGCTCCCAGCACCACAGGTGCGCCAGGAACAGAGCACAGTCTCTGCAAGCACCAGGAGGCAGAGGAAACCTCTGCTCCCCGATGCAAAAAACCCTTTGATTGTTGGGTCATTTTGACCTGGAAAAATAAAAGGGGCTTTCCCCTGCTCTGTCGGTGAGGGGATCCAGGGGAAGCTCCACAATCAGCCTGATTTGCTCCCTGTACTTAAAACGTTATAATGTATTAGCAAAATTTAAATGAATATGTTAATATTAAAAGATAAAAAAAAAAAATGTAAAACAGTTCTCCCTTCATGGGATTTAAAAAAAAAAAAAAAGTAAAAAACATAAAACAGTGTAGAAAAAAAAATACAATAATTAATAAAACAAAAATAAATAATAAAAAATTATTGTGCGTACATTACACACACAAAAAATACACATATTGGGTAATTTCAGACGTAATAACCTGTAGAATTAATTACATGTTATTAGTGTGAAATGGAATGGTGTAAAAAAAAAATTTAAAAAAAATTGAAAAAAAAATTGCAATAATTTATAAGTGAATTTAAACTAATCCCCCCCAAAGTATAAAATTATCCCCCCCCTAAACAAGGCCTTTTACAAAATGCATCATTGAAAAAAAAAAAAAGTTACCTTTAAAAATAAGAAGGCAAAAACTAAAAAAATGTGGGGTTTTAAATACTTTTCAGGGTTGGCTTAAGAGGTTAAAACCCGTAACCTGTAATACTATACTTTTTAAAAAAGATATCTAAGCCCTTCCAGAACTTGTTCAATGAATCCATTATCACAACCTCTTGTGGCAGCGAGTTCCTTAGTCTCACCACATTTATACTAAAAAATCCCCAATGGTGAAACATTCATTACTCATTGAGGGGATAATTTAAAAAATTTATATATTTGCGGGCCCGGTGTAAAATATCACACAAGATATCTGTCTATTCAAATATTTCTATATATTGATTAAATTGCCCCAAACCATCTTGTTTCCAAGTAAAATAACCCCAAGTTTGATATCCTTTTGTCTTGGTACTGCAAAATCCACCCATTTCCTTAAACAACTTGGTTGCCCTCCTCTACATCCAACTCAGTCATGTCCGTCTACATGTGTAGCCTCATCAATGATTTGTGTAGAGGTAAAACTGTTTTTGTCATTATAACCTATGAAACAGAATCTTAATTTCCTTGGCAGGAGCTGCCTGACATTGGTCATTAAGATGACTGTCCACTAGTGATGAGCGATTGTGTCAACTATCGTTATCAGATCAATAGTCGATATCAGCAATTATCATGCCGATATCCGATAGCCGAAAATAGATAATCGCAGATGACCATTAAAGTCTATGGGAGAGGAAGCACAGCTAAGGTGCCTAAGGTGTTGGTCGCTTTGCACTGTATTATGCACCTGTGAAAAAATTTTCAAGTAAAGAATTGCATATTAATTTAAATAGCCCTAATTTGTGTTTCTTATATGATTGGGGAGCCTTGCAAGGAACTCCTAACGGGCTGAAGCTATTGAATGTGCAGTAGAAACAATACGGCATTTATACGTTGTTGAGTATTATTTGAACCACCATTTTAGCTGAACTGGACATTGACTATCCCTGTCCTGGACCGCAGCATGACCCTTAAACCTGTCTGACCCACAGATTAAAAGGTGCTGGAAAAATGAGTCTGTAAATGTTATATGGATTAATATGGTGACCTTCGCATCACTGACAACAGGCGCAATTTACTATAAAATATGTATAACACAATATGTGTACAACTGAGCTCTTTGTGGCAAACAGACGCACGGACTTCAATAAAAGTATTTAAAAGTTATAGGGATAAATTATGCCGGTTTTTAAGAACACTGACACGCAGTGATTGCAATAGAACTGAAAAAACAGGGACAATTTCACCTCCTATCAGAGGTCTGCTGGCCAAAAAAGTAGTAAAAAACAATGCTTTTTCAATTCAAGGTCACAGAACACACTGGGCTACACAATATCACCCTTCCTTTCAAAAGCCTCTCCTCCTGCCGCACCAACCCCATTCCCTGCGCAGCCTCACAGCTGGACACACCAGAAGATGTCTTTAAAACTTTCTCTAACTAAATAAGAAGTAACATTCTCTAATCTAACTCTATTCTAAGCTGTAGTTAGGTGGATGGTTTCTTGTATTAGTAGAGACTATCTCTCAGAGCTGTTAGGACAGCTATTGGCTTAAGCGCAGACACGTCCTGCTGTGAAGTGGCATAGACAGAAAATGAGCTAAACGGGAAATGCAGTTGCATAGATAAAACGAGGTCATGTGATTCTTGCAGCTAATGAGATCCATACACCTCAAAGTGGTGACGTTGTAGCTCCTCCTCACCCCCCTCTATCCTCAGAGCTGATTGGTTGGCCACCAAAATGACAGGAAACGCTGAAAATGGCGTGATAGTAATAGATTATCTGTAAGATTGCCACCTAAAACTATCGCGTGAATACAGGAAAATTTTTTGATAAGCCTAAAAACCGTGCCGATTTCAACTTTTGCTGATAATATCGCTCATCCCTACTGTCCACCAATATCCCCAAGTCTTTTTCAGTGGTAGTTCATTCTAACTACATCCCTTCCTGAACTGAGAACGGACACATCATCTCTCTGTACCTTACTTTAACTAGTTAATTCTAAATCTTTGAATACTGTCCAGACTTTTAGGCTACAGAGGCTCGCCTTCAGTTAGTGAGTTTCTGGTTATTGCAAAGCAGGGTAAGGACTCAGTCACTTTAGAATTCTTCATTTCACCAATAAAAATACATTACAGACACTTCTGATCTGTGACAAGGCAAATTCTAAAAGCAAGCATAGACAACCACTTTAAAATCTAAATTTCCATTGATCAGTTGGGTAACACAGGCATTTTGATAAAACTAAAACAATGGACAATGTTTACTGAACTTTAACATGTTTGTCTTTAACAATTTTCACCAGTGGAGTCCTCGCAGAGCAGCACCCCAAGATGCTATTTGACTCTGTGCCGATAATCTGGATAAAACCAAGTAAGTGATGATAAATTATTATGTATTAAGGACATTTCTAAAATACACAGTAGTGTGTTGTTAGCAATGTGAATATACTTGGGGAAGGTCCTACTTCCCCTGTCTCTGCTCGAATATATATCATGCGATTCCTGAGTATACACAGACCAACAAGGAGATTCATGTATGACAGTACTGGTAGTTATGTGGACTAAAGCAACAGGCTGTTGGTTCAATCTATAGCAATGACCATCTGTGCCAAACTCAAGGCCCGCAGGCCCAGTCCAGCTCCCCACCTCATTTTATGTGGCTTGTGAGAGATTAGCTACAGTGAGTATGAATGGATACAGTCCTGACACAGAAGAACCATCTTCCAGGAGGATGCAGCCAGGACTTGGAACAGGCAGCCACATCAGCAAAGGGAGCGGGCACCATCTTGGATTTGGAGCTCTGACGTGCACCTCCCAATAACCTGTTCGGCAGATCAAAGGCAGTGGCACGGCTCTGACAGGCACTCTACCCCCCCCCCCCCCCCCCCCCCCCCCTACAGTCTTTTGAGATCAAAATGTCACTCGGTGAAAATAAGTTTGACACCCATGTGTTAGACAGGTCATGCTGATGTGCATTAAAGTCACTATGTAGGATAAAAGAAAAATACAATACAGCACTTGCTTTACCCATAAAACTTAGCCTTTATTTCTAAAGCATTAAGTAGACATCTATCTACAATTTGTTTTCAGTACCGTACTTTACTCTGATCATGTGGCCATTTGTGATACCATTATGTAGTATGCCAGTGTGGATGCAAGATGTTGCATATTTATGCCATTAGAGCGTGTGTAGCAGGGTATAGGTCTATGTTTGCTGTTTTTTTGGTTAAAGAGATAAACCAGGTTGGGAGTGAGGAGAAGTTCACCACCACTCCAGTTATTGAGCTAATTAGGCTTATTGGGAGCTACCTGGGAGAGTGCTTTAAGGGTAGGTTCACACGGCGTCTTGCCTCCGTATGAACATACGCTTTTCTGATGCGTCTCTGGGTCTATCTGGTCCGTCTTGCGGATGTGAACCAAGAATTGCATGTAATTTCTTGGATCATATCCACAAGACGGACCCGACAGGCGCGATGCAAACACGCAGCGGCGATCTCTCATGTGAACGCCGCTGCATGTCTGTCATTGCCGGCAATGATAAACTCACTGCTAATTGTTAGATGCGTCTCTGGGTCCGTTCTGATGGACCCAGAGATACATCAGAAAAGCGGATGTTCATATGAAGGCAAGACGCTGTGTGAACATACCCTAAGAATGATAAGGCCCCCAGTCTGAGGAAGAACAGGTGCTGCTAGCCAGTGGGAGCCAGGACCAGGGATTAAGCCTGGTTCACAGGAACAGAAGACTAAAAATAAAAGCGGTTCCGGATCTGTTTCATAATGGACACCAAGAAAACCGGCAGACCCTGTTGATTATAATAGAGTCCATTCGATTTCTGTCATGGTGTCTTTCATTGGAACAGAAAAAATAGTGCTGCATGCTGCCCTACTTTTGTCAGTCATATTTGACGTAATCTACATCAGAGGCTCCTAACTTGTGAACCAGGCCTTATCCTGTATGAATGTTGATTGTTGGTGCTGACCATAAGGCTCAGACCATGAAAAATGAGGGACAATGATGTTAGTTAGATGGTAGATGGCCTATGGTTTATGTTGTTATGTTGCTTAGAAATTGAGTACACTGACCTGTTATTGTACAGTTTATGAAGAATAAGCCTCCTGAGGTCAGATTTAATCCTAACTACTGTGTTAGAGTCATGTATTTTGAGGTGACCTAGGTCCATCTATTGCAGGAGATGATGATAGATCTAATCGACCCGTATGATGTCACAGTAGATTTAACATTAAAGAGTTAGGGCATGTCCCCATGGCACGTGTTTTCGGGCGGTTTTTCAGACCGCCTGAAAAACTTTCCGAAAATGAGCACAATGGTGCTCTATGGAAAACCCGTGCGGCAGTCCCCACTGCACGGGTTTTCCGTCGGGCGGTTTCTCCGCCCGCGGTCCGGCCGCAAAACATTGTAGAAGCACAATCTTCCGTCCGGTTTTCAGACGGAATCTGTGCTTCTCCATGAGCAGGGGGCGGGCTTTTCTCAGCTCATTGCAGAGAAAAGCCACCACCCCACGTGGCCGTGGGGACGGCCGCAAAACAGGACAAATCCCGGCCGGTATTTGTCCTGTGTCGTGGGAAAGCGCCCTTTTTCTGCTTTGGACAATTCCTTTTTGTTAGAATTATTTCCTAAACATAAATATTCCACAACTGGGACCCTCAGTGATCAGCTGAAATCTGCAAGGGAGCCAGATAGGAAGTGTTTAGTTCTTGCAGCGCTACACCAGAAGAAATTGAGCACTACATTGTTCCTATTAAAATTAAGGCTCTTCATGTACTCCACAGATACGCAGGGTCCTCCAAAGAGAGAGGTGTTCATTGTAGCCATTACTTGGCCAATTCATAGAAGCCCTGAATAAGTACTTACTCGGAATTCACTAAGTAGAAAGTTTTCTAAATCCAATAACCCCTTTAAAGGGTACTGCCACCACATTGATAAGCTTTAAACATGTAGGCATGGGTAAATAAAGGTTATTATCAAATACATTGCTGTTCTGATGTTGCTTCTTTGTACAATCAGAACTATTCTTATCTCCTTCTTGTTTACAGAAGGTTTCCTAGGCTATGAACCATCTCTCTCTGCTCTAGCAGCTCATTGACAAATGTTAACCCTATTGAACTCTATCCCCTTAGACCCTGCTGTTAAAACTTCTCTATCAAACAGACTCAGCTTGGAATAACAGAGCTGAAATGTTAGTCACTGCTGTAGAACCAGCGGCAGCCTGAATAGGAGTGGGAGCCTGAAACTTTATCTGAAGAACAGGTTCTGTAAAACAGTATGATAAGAAAACCCATTTAAGGCTAGGGCCACACAGCATAGGACTAAAAACTTGTCAAAAACCAAAACCTTGTCCAAAGAAGCTGGGTTTCTGGCGAGTTTTTTGGGTGCTTTTTAGTTTTTTGTTGAGGTTTTTGGCATGGTTTTTTGGACAGTTTTTCAGGCAGTCTATGTGAAAAGTTCTCCGTCAGGTTTCCAGAGGTTTCTAAATGCTAAAAAACACAGAAAATCTGATGGAAAACCTGTGCTGTATAGACATAGCCATAGAGTTCAACAGTAAGTTTTCTGACGGACTCCTAAAACTACTAGCTTTGAAAACTGACCAGAAAAAAAAGACGTGTAGACTATAGTTCGTTTTTTGTATTGAAGTCTATGTGAAAAGTTCTCTGCCAGATTTACAGAGGTTTCTAAATACTAAAAACCACCGAAAATCTGACGAAAAACCTATGCTTTGTAGACATAGCCTAAGGTTGGGTTTACATTTTTTTAACACACCAGAAGTTCATGCAGTATAAAATCTGTTTTTAACTTTGCATGAAAATTTTACTTAGATGTTTCAAATTTGAGTTAAAGAGAATCTGTCATGTAGTTTATGCCCCCCTGGCTGAGGACAGAACAAGATAGAGTCAGACCTGCTGTTTCCAGCACTATGTCCTTTATTCTGTAAGAGGCTGTAGTTTTCGTGTATTTAATGCTCAAATCTGCAGTTTTCAGCCAGAAGAGTCATTCGAAGAGTCATTCAAACAGTCAGTTTTTTTCAAACCCCGCCCACCTGAAGCTAGCCCCGCCCACTTCAACTGATAAACCTATTACTTTGAATAGGTAGAGACATGTGAATAACTGTCAGTGGGTGGGGCTAGCCTTTGGTGGGCGTGGCTAACACCTGCTCATGAATAAGATTTGAGGGGTAAATGCTCTAAAACTGCTGCATCTTACAGAATAAGAGACACAGCGCTGGGAACAGCAGGTCTGTCACTAGCTTGTGCTGGCCTCAGCAAGGGGGGGGATGATGTATGTGACAGGTTCCCTTTAAAGACACATGAGGTTTGTTGGAGTTAATAATCCTTCTCAATTGCTACAAAAACGCAATGTGTAAACCCAGCCAAAACGGTAAAAACAAATTGTATGTATGACTTTTCTTTCATGTAGTAAAACATTTGCTAATTGGTAAAAATTTTATAGAAATCTAATACCTCTAATAGATTTTCTATCAATCCACTAACACTTAGATTATCTTTGTCCTCTTTGACTTCACAGGGCCATATTGCTGATTTAGTACATTGCACTGTGCTGCACTTGTATACTGTAATCCACCATCTTAAAATCTCCTTCATTAGGTCCTCTGACCTTACTCAAGCACTGCTAAAAAAAGATAAAAATCCCACACCAGTCTTGTATTTCACAGGACGGTTGTGTAGTACAATATAGGACAAGAATTTGTTGATTAATCTGCACATGATTTGCAATCTGGAAGGCTTCCATAATGAGAACATTACTGTACTCTCTGGATCCAGCTGGCCAAATCTCAATGTTAGATATAGAACTTTGTCTTAGTATGGAACATATGCGCGACGCCGCAGCTGTTCCCACTAATTCACCCTCAGCCAATGTAAGATTTATTTCATGTTCTGTGTTTCTATTCTATTGCTAGGTTAGATGCACATTAAGAGCAATGTACCATTACTTAAAGGCAGCTATGGATAATGAGCACCTATGGAATATTTTATAAGGACACTTTTTGCCCAGATCCACATATTATAATGCCCAGCATTGTACTATGACGGGCTGAGCTCTCATTTGGCCCCTGATGCAGATTCAAGGCCATTTCTACAGGCAGGCAGGGTGGGCACGAGGCACTGTTTGAATTGAGAGGCCGTGATGCCAACCGACCGTCCACTATAAACGTCTCATCTAACTCTGTGTAGCCATTTTAAAATGTTTGTGCAGCGTGAAGAGCTGCACACTAGTTGTGCAGCTGTGGAAGTAGAGAGACAGCTGTCAATGGCATCCAGACTCTCCACTGAGAAGGCAGGAACCGTTTATTACCGTCCCTGCCTTCCCGATCTTTGTATATAAAGCGCTCTATAGGCACAGTATATAGAGATTATCAGGAAGCCTCCCATTTCCTGGCCCCAGTGGTCATGTGATTGCTGGGTCTTGGTAACTTATCAGACCCAGATTAACTCTACAGTCAGAACTCGGGGCTGTATTTCCCCTGTAACTGGGACTAATATATCAGCCCCAGGTACAGAGGAAATCAACACAAAAAGAAAAAGTTATATAGAAACCTCCCTTTGTTGGTGGAACAATATGTAAAATAAAAAAATTAAATAAATACAAAAAATAATAAAATAAAAGACAGACCAAGCAACAACTTTGAGCACTCCCGTGACCTTAAAACTTAAATTTATATGAAACCCATAAAAACCCCTTAAGACAGGAGATTCAAGACCTGAGGAACCCCCAGACAAACCAAGAATGAAAAACAGGTCCGCTCTTCCTTAAGAAGTTTTTTAAAATCCCAAAAAGTGATAAGAACAAGCGTGTGGACTGCTCTTCATCCTTAAAACTTTATATCACCTATATATAAACGTCCATGATGGAAAGTGATCGTTCAAATTTATTTAGGCCACGTCTGTTGTGGTATAAGTAATAAATTTTTCCATTATTTGTACCACTTTAGACATTACAGATTTAAAAATTTTTAGTACCCCGCACACAGCCCCAAGATTAGGCTACATACATGTAATAGCTGTGTGGTATATTTACTACATTTTACATGAAGTGCATCAATAAAGCCTTACGACATTTGGGCCATGGGATGTCCTTGGGGGGTAGAGTGTATATGCGGGATTTCTCGCAATTTTCACTACTATAGTTGGTGTCAGCTGATTGTTGCAAAAAAAAAAGCAGGGAACAGAGTTGGTTCAGCTCCCTGCCGCATAGTTACATAGTTAGTAGGGTTGAAAAAAGACATATGTGGGTGAAGGGAGGGAGATAAGGAGTTTAAGCCTAGCTTCCCTACTGATGAATGCTTTGAAATCCCTAAGGCAAGAAACCGTCTGTTTTAGGAAAGATTTTCATTTCTGATCCCATAGTTGCCATCAGCCTCAGGCAGCTATTCCACAGTTTTACAGTTCTTACAGTGAAGAACGCTTTTCTCCTCTGGAAATTAAATCCTTTTTCCTGTAGCCGAAGGGAATGTCCCCTTGTCTTTTGAGTTGGCTTTATCAGAAATAATTTTCCCCATACTTTTTGTAGAGACCTTTTATATACTTCTATAAATTAATCATGTCCACCCGGAGCCGTCTTTTCTCAAGACTAAATAAGTTCAATTCTTCTAACCTCTCCCCATAACTAAGATGCTCCAGTCCCCTTATAAGTTTGGTTGCTCGTCTTTGCACTCTCTCTAGCTCCATTACATTTTTTCTATAAATCTGGTGCCCAGAACTGAACAGAATATTCCAATGCTTTATACAGCAGTAAAATTACATCCTTGTCCCGCGAATCCATGCCTCTTTTAATACACCCCAATATCTTGCTTGCCTTCGAGGCAGCTGATTGACACCGCATGTGTTTTATTATGATCTACAAGAACCCCGATTTTTCTCAAAATCGATTCTAAAAGTTTTCCCCCCCTAGGACTTTATGTGCCTAGATTTTTTGTCCCAGATGAAAACCTACTTTGCCCCACATTAAACTCATTTCCCAAGTGTCCCAAAGCATTGGTGCCCGGGTCTGCTTGAAATTTTATGAACATTTTCCAAATTGCACTACACTACATAGTTGGGTGTCATTGAAAAAAATAAAGTAGTGCTATTAATCCCCCCCAGTTATCATTAAAAAATTATTTGAATAAAAAGGGACCTATACGACCCGGGAAAACACCATAAACCCCAATAAACCTTTGAGGGACGGGTTTTAAAACGCCTTTGCAAAGTTAAAAAAAAAAATATTACACCCGGGGCCCGCTATAACTTTATCCTCTTATAAAAAAGATCTTTTGGGTCTGACAGCTTTGTTTAAAAAACCGCGGGCAATCACTTATTGTATTTGTCCACATTTTCCCTTTTATAACCCCTTAAGCCCCTAAACATTTCCCCCCAAAAAGATTTTTTTTTTTTTTTTATAAACTAATTTTTTTTTGGGATTTTCCATATTCATGGTACAATAATAAACCCGAAAAAAGGTGATGTGCACATGAAAATTTCCCAACCCTTACCCAAATCAAAAACACTCTTTCAAATAATCCCCCAAAGACAAAAGACCCCCGGCACCCCGGATGGGTTAACATCTTGTGTGAAAGCTATGAGCATTCTTGCCCTTTCGTTTTGGGGAAAAAAAAAAAATAGTACCCCCTCCCCCCCTCCCCCTTGTTTTTTACATTTTCCCTGTTAGGTTTTGTTACACCTTATTTCCCGCATATTTGCCGAGGATTACGATCGTCATCCTGGGCAAATCCAGAAAACAAGAAAACAGCCTATTTTTATGATTAAAAGAAAAACGGTCGTCGTTCACACCGCGTATTTCCTCCCGGTTTGGGCCCCGCAGATTGACGCGGCAACCGGGGAGGAAAAAAAAATGGGTATAAATTTTTTGGGGATTACCCCCTACAATAAGGAGAGGGTGAAACCGTGGGAAATCATTAAAAATTGCCACACTTAGTGGCACTTATTTGAAATATTTTCAACTGATTTTCAGAACGTATTTACGTCGGAAATTGTGTAAATACGTTCTGAAATAACCCGTGTAAAAGGGGCTTTGATCTTTGCGTTTTAGGGTCGGATAAAATGTTGGGGCCCCACGCGGATTCCCCAGCTAACTATCTCAACCAAAGGGGTGCCACGGGGCTCCCTGACATTTTCCCCCCTTCTTAAAAATCCCCTATGTTTGGGAACATTTCAGCAGTATTTAAAACAAACAAGTAATACAAGTCTTTAATTTTAACTCCGGCAGAAGAAAGAAAAAGATCACCCCCCTCCCCCCCCTTCTAGGACATTAGTAAAATTACAGTCACGGGAAAAAATTATTTGGACACGGGGTTTTAGTATTACTAAGTGATGAATATTGCTGTGAAAGGGTAACACCTAAAAATATGTTGTGCCGCTGAGGGCTGTTGGGTCCTCTCCCACTCACTCTTGACCCCCTATGATGGGGGTAGTCATTGATCTCGGGGAAGCTCAAGTCCCCCAAGGTCCCCGACAAAGCGTCATTAAGACCTTTTGGGAATCCCAAAGGAAGACGACCGGACAATTCGGGCGTTTGAAAAAAAACCCCTGTCATAAAGGGGTTTCCCCATTGTGTGAAGAAGCCAGCTGCGACTCTTCATGCGTTCTGTTATGCCATTTCTCATACAAAACCTCTGACCTGGTGAAGCCCCATTTAGGGGAGGCCCCCCCTGGCATCCACCTTTCCCCAAAAGGGCATCCTTAGCCCCCACAAAACCGTGCGTATTGGGTTTTGGCCCCCAATGGGGGTAGAGGGGGAACAAAAACATCTTGGGCGAAGCTTAAGTTTTGACCTCCCCCCTTTCCCCTAAGAAGTCAGAAAGCGTCTCCAAACCTCTGGAATGCCCCCCCCAAATCCGGGCATACATGCTGAGCCTTACTTTAGGGAAAGCTGTTAGCCAGGGCCCGTGGGGGTGGAAAATTGAACCCGTATAGGGGCTTTGTGGAAAAAACGAAACTTGTTTTTTTTCCCTTTTCCATCTATCTTTTTATTAATTTATTCCAGTTTTAAGCATATATTGTGTTTTCGAGTTGTTGAACACCTACCCCAATACTTAAAGGTGGTGGTTTGGATTGTATTGCTGGCTCGGGGATTCCTTGTATAGGGATGACAAAGGGGGTTTAGTCCCGTACCCGAGTAATTCTTTTAAAATGTGGAGGGTTGGGTTATGTAATTGTCGTGCCCTGGACGACGAAGTCGCTACTTGCCCGTAACCAGGAAGTGTGTGGTTGGGATCCCGTAAGGCCCCGACCCCCGGAGGTCAAAATCCCAGATTCACTACAAAGATGAAAAATTCTTGAAGCCCCCTGTCCTCCCAAATCCCAATAACTACTCCCAAGCCCCGGGGGAATGGGGGCCCCCAAGCCAAGGATGTTTTTGTTTAAATTCCCCTGGGACTTTCCCATATTTTCCTAGCTGTCTTCCCAAAGGGAAAGGTGTTCCCTAAATGCAGTTTGGCCCGATATGGACGGATTATGCGAATTTGGTATGTTTTTAACGCCACCAATGATGGGGCTTGGGCAAGAGGCCCATTTCGGGTTTTTTAGAAAGAATTCTGTGTACGAATAACAAGACATTTTCCTTTAGAATGTTATTGTAAAAACCAACTGGGAAATTGGGCCCCCCGGGATTGGGAAGCAAAGTTTCGGAGGGGATTGGGTTTAAAAGCCCAAAAAAATTTTGGGGAAAAAGGCCGTTTTCTTTTTTGACGTTTTAAGTTTTAGTAAGAGGGGATGGTCGCGGTGATACAATAATTTTTAGGGAAGCTACATTGACCGGTGGCACCTTGCAAAAGGGGCAAGGGGACCCTGCCCAGCTTTCCCAAATCTTTATTTTTTATTTATTGGGGGGGCGGAAAGTTTAAGTGAAAAATGGATTAGGTGGTTATTTTTATCCCTAGTTTTGGGGATAAAACCCTGTATTTTTTATTTTTTTCCCCTATTTTCCCCCTTCCCCCTTTGCTCCCCCCCCCTTTTTCCTGTATGTATAAAAAATTCATTTTTTCATTGATTTTAAATCCGGGCATGTAAGAAAGAGTTTTGGCAAAACGGGTCCCCAGTCTCCGCAGGTCCGCCAGGAAAAGATGACATTATCAGCGAAAGGGAGAGTAATCCCTGTCCATCACTGAAAGCCCCTTAAAATATTGGTTAGAGAGTGAAATTGTAAAGGGGTTCCCACTCCCACGTTAAGGTAACGGCAGAGGGGGGCACCCCTAATGGTTCCCCCTTTAAAGGGACAAAGTCCTGGACAGGAACCCCGGGACGCGATTCTCGCCCGGGGCTTGGAATAGAGGGGGCGACAGGGAAAGGGTTTGAAAGGGCCCTTCAATCCTATTTTATCTAACACAAGGTTTTTTTGCCAACCCCCGTCCCCGAGTCGAATGCTTCTCGTGTCCTGTGAGTAAGGCGCCCCCGGATAGTAGTTTGTTTCCCTGGCAGACTGTAAGGGAGGAGGGCTTTTCTAATGTTGGGGCCGCGGGTCTTCCTTTTACAAATCCCCCTTTTTTGCGGGCCCTGAATTGGTATCACCACCAACCCGCCCCAAGATCTTAGCTACAGTTTTAGGGCTAAGTTTATAAGGGGAAAACGGCCTGTAGGACCGGGGAAAGTAGGATCCCTACCCTGTTTTGAAAGCCCTTTTGTGCGCAGTGTTTTTCTTGGGATTGGAGTGCCCGAAGATGATTTAGAGATCGACCCAAAATGGGGGGGTTTGTGTTTAGGGTTTTAAAAAAAACCCCCGAATAGCCGTTGGCCCCGGGCCCTTTCCCCCTTCAATCGGATTTTCCTTTCTAGCTCTTCTTGGAATGGGGGACCCCCTGTTTTGGCAATCTCCCCAAAGGGTCGGTAGGGGATGTTTCTCAACCCTTTTGTGATTGTTTATCACTAGGTTTTTGTTTTTGTATATAATTTTTATAGACCCCTATATTTCTGTTATTTTTTTGCCCGAATTTTCGCCCAAAAAAACCCCTCCGAAACCTTTTAAGTTCAATATCCCCATTTTGGGCAGACCCCCGTTTCCCGTTGGCCAGAAGGGTCCCCGCTTTTTTTCCGTATTTCCCTATTTTTTGTTTGTTTAGGCTTTCTTTCTACCCTGTCTCATATAAACTTTAGCTTCCCTATTGAGTTTGTTTTTATACGGTTTGCTAAAAAAATGAGTAGGCTTGACTAGGGGTTCTTAGGGGGCCCCAATTTTATCCCTATTTTGCGTTACACCCCGTAATGAGGATCAGTCTTCCTCTAAGTACCCCTTTCCTCGCCCCCGAACCCTGATGATGGGGCGATTCCCTCATTTTTGTATGTATTCTAGCCACCAGCCCCCAACATTGCCCCGGAACCCTCACCTGGGCCATGGACCCTGGGAATCCCGATGAAGTCGGCACCCCTGGGGGCCTTTTCCGTAAATTTACGTTACTGGGGGGGTGATGGGGAAAAATCATACGTTTAAAGTTGACTCCATTACCCCAGGGGAAGAGTTAGGTGGGAGCAAAATATAGTCGATGCATGACCCAGTGGGGTGTGGGGGTTTTTGAGAAGTGGTAAATTCCCCGGTCCCCGGTGCAATACCCCCCCATGCATCCCAAACCCCCGGTGCCCGCAAACCCCCCAAAGGGTTTTTGCTATCTATTCTTGGAGCCCCGGCCCCCGCTTCCTTCTTCCCCCATTGGAAATGTTCAAGTCTCCCCCGATCACCCTTTTTTCAAAATTGGGTTGGGACAATTTGTTTGGGAAATAAATAATTTCGTTGCCCCGTATTAGGCCCTATACACTATAAATGGGGGAAATCTTCACTCCCCGTGTGTTTGGTTTTCACCCCTGCCCATTACCCCCCCGATTGATTTGGATTGCATAGTTGTCGGCAGGTTCTTGTTAGTGTATAAACCCGGCCATTTACTATGGGGACCATGCCCCCCCCCAAACCTCTTCATTGAAGAAATCTTTTCCCTAATGAGTCTTGGGAGCAGCGCCCCGTCGGGTTTTGTGTTTAGGGGGGCAGCACCATGAAGTTTCTTAGGTGACCCTTAAGCCCTTAATTCCAAGTTTTCTATGGTATAATAAGACCTGCTTGTGTAAATTCCCCAGTGGGGAGCCCACTTCCTGAGGGTTTAAATAAAAAACTTAAAACAAAAACATTTTCATAACAAATAAGCTATGGGAAAGATGCAAATATGCAAATATTGAGTAAAATATCTCCAAAAATTTCTAACATTAGAAGCCCAATAGCACCCCCCGTGAGCAAAGGGATCGACCCGGGGGGTAACTTGGGGTAAGACTTATTTTTTCCCAGAAAGTGAAGTTCCATCTCTCCCCCCCCCCGCCCCAAACCCCCCCGGAACCCCCAGGAGGTTAATCCATGAAAATTAAATTGGGTAGACAAAGCTTATTTTTAGGGGTCGGGCCCCCAAAACCCCTCAGCTCCCACCAGGGGAGACTGCAATTTAAGGGGCAAGTTCCTTTTAAATTTGGTAAAACCCTTTCATCCCTAAAGGAACAAAAGCAAAGTCACGAGATCAATTAAGAAGTACTTTTCGTTCTCCCCTTGTTTCCCCGTCTCAAATCTGCGTGACCCTCGGGACTTGCTGAAAGGCGAGGTACTTTCAAGTGGGGGATCTCTGGCGTCTGGAAAAGGGCATTTTTCTCAATCTTTCCGCCCATTTTCCTATTTTACATGCGTGGGCCCCGGTGAAGGTGGGGTGGGATTTTTTTTGGTGGTGACTGCCTCTGTACCCTGGCAGGGCCCCCCCGCAAGAAAGATGAGCTCTTGGGGGTTTAAAAGGTGGAATTTCCGTTCTTGTGGGAAAAATTTTGGTGGTGGGTAAGGGGCGCAATTTTGTTTTGTTATGGAAAGCCCGTGGCCAAAGGTGGCAAAGGACCTTGTTTTTTTTTAAGCACCTAGCCGAGAAGTCCTCAAAAAACCCAAAACCTAGAGCCCTAATTGAACTTAATTTCCCCTTTTAAGTTAAGGAGGGCTTTGTCCGCGTTCAGGTATTTAAAAATGACTTGTCTTGCCTTTTTTGAGCCTTGAGGATGGTTGGGCAGCGGGGAGTGTAATTCCCTTTGTCTGGGGGCCCCCCCTGTGTGTTCAACTTTTCACGATGGGCAATTTTTTAAAGGGGGGTGGGATTCGTTTCCAAAAGCTGCAAGTTCTCTGGGGATGGACTCGGCGGGCCCCTCGACGGAGGTTTTTTCGTCTCGATTATTTTTAGATGCTTTTTTTATTCCAGACGTTTTTTTTCATATATGAGATTTGTTCTTGGAAAGGGGGTTGTCAGCGGGGTTTTTTGAGCCCGGGCTTTTGTTCCCCCTTCGTCCCAAAAGCTTGGAGTGTAGTTGGCATTTATTTAATTTGTTTGAGGTTGAAAAATTAGATGGTCAGTGTTTTTGGATATTGGGGGAAATTCCCGAGCCCCCTCAACCACTAGGCTTTCTTTCAAGGAACGCTCATCTGGGGTTCCTCCGCTCGGGTTTTTACACCTAAAAGGGTTTTGGTTGCGATCCGGTGGACATGTGGGTTTGGGGGTGGTGTAGAGGTTTTTTCCCCGATTGACCAGTCCCCCGCGGGCGTTCGCCCTCCCCCTTTGATTCAGCTTTCCCATTTTGTGGAAATATTTCTCCATGTGGTATGATAGGACTGGTTTAAAGTGGCCTGCACTTCTTCTTTTGGCTACTAGATGGCACTGTGGGGCTGAGAGAAGACTAATAACGGTGCTCCGTGTGCTTCAACGTTCTGAAGCAGTGGACTGCTATGTAGTGGGAAGTGAGATGCAGGCCTTAGGGAAGCTGTCCCTGTAATTTCAGCGTTCTCCCCTGGCTATTGAGGAACTATTTTGCCGCCAAGTCGGTAAGTGGGGTTGTTTGCCCGTTGTTGTCCTCCCCGGGAGTTTAGTAAAGATGGTCGCCTGGTGGGGAGTTTGGGCGCCAAAATTCCCGCCACTCTGATTGTTCTCTTATGGCCGCCGGCTTGGTATGCTGAGGGCTGCCAGGACAGCTGGTGCCTCCTGCCCTACCTCTCTGGCGGTCCTACGGGATGTCCAGGCTCTCGTCCAGGCGCTCCCGGGTCGCTTTCGCCCCCAAGTACCGCTGCCTCCGCCTCCTCCTATGCGCGCTGTCCCGGATCTGTTGCCGCTGCCGCCGCCGCACTCGCGAGTCTCCCTCTTGTCCTCCGACGTTCGCGGAACTTTCGCCCCGCCGCCTCGCTGGTGCAGTCGCTTCCCCTGTCCTCTCCGGGCTATACCGCTCCTGTGGGTGACACTTCCGTTAGGGTTCTATGGCTTTTCTCCGGGTGGGTGAGCGGGAGCTCCTGCTATGCGCTCACTGCATCGCGGCGCCGGAACCGGAAGTCTAGATGTTAAACTTACTGGTCTATAATTACTTGGGCAAGACTAGGAGCCTTTTTTGAAGAAGGGAACTACATTTGCCTTGTGCCAGTCTCCTGGCACTATACCAGTCACCAGAGAATCTCTAAATATCATATACAGGGGCACACTGATAACCGAGCTGAGCTCTTTAAGAACTCTTGGGTGTATGCTATCAGGGCCTGGAGCCTTGTTCACATTTTTTTTTGAATCAGATAATTTTTATTAAACAATTTATGCAGATACAGAATAGAACGTCTCTTATTATTTTTTACATCAGGATACATACATATACAATCATTGTGCTTTTTAGATAAAAAACACTAAGGGTATATGAATATATCCGTACCATATATCTTGATACGTGCTTTCAGCAGTATTAGCATACAACCATAAACAAACCCCAACCATCCCACCAATGCCCACCAAACCAAGAGCAGTACCCATGATATTTTTAGCAACTTTTAATCAAGGACAGAAGTTACTTTGCCAAGAGTGTCTACTCCTTTTGTTCAACTAACAGTAATAGGAATGGACAATGCTCCCATTCCTTGCGCCAATCCTGAATTATGTAGCAGTAAGGAACGAGAAGGCAAACCTGGGGAATTGAGCCAAGTGCTCCATATACCTTCATATTTTCTCAAAGCATTTCTTTTTAAGTATACGCCCCTCTCCAATCTGATGACATTATTTAATTTGTTTATGTATTCGGTTATGGTTGGTGGAGAAGACTGAATCAGCCTTGTTCACATTAAGCTTATCTAACTTGGCTTGGACAATTTCTACAGTCAGCCAATTTATTATATCAGATGATGTATTAACAGTTCTGGCACCTCCCTACAGCCACACTGGGCCTGCCCCAATCAGCTCTAGCACTGCACATATTAGTACTGACACCACCTGCATCCGCACTAACCCCGCCACCATTAGCTACTTTCTCATCATTAGTATATACTGAGCTGAAGAACCTATTTAGTAGCTCTGCCTTCTCATCATCCCCAGTGACCAGCTCCTCATTACGTGTATTGAAGGGTCCTACATGCTCTGACTTTGGCTTTTTGGCATTTATATGTTTAAATAATTCATTGGGGTTTGTCTTGCTGTCTTTGGCCACCTGCCTTTCATTTTGTATTTTAGCTGCTTTGATCACTTTTTTACAAATTTTATTAAGCTCTTTGTAATTTTCAAAGGCTAATGCTGATCGCTCTGACTTATATTTTTTAAATGCCCTTTTTTTATTATTTATTGCCCTTTTAACAGAAGGATTTTATTTTTAATCGCCTATACTTGTTACCCATAGGAATACATTTTGCTATAAGTTCCCCCAGAGTAGATTTAAAGCTTTCCCATTTGGCTTCTACATCACTATTTGCTAATAGCTGCTACCAGTCCATGTCCTGTATTGCGTACCTCAATAAGGGGAAATTGGTCTTTTTAAAATGAAATGTTTTTGCCCTCCCGCTCTGTGTTTCTTTTTTCAGTTTACACTAAAATTAATTATATTGTGGTTGCTGGCCAAGATTTTCAGAAATAGTGACCACTCCAACAAGTTCTGCTTTATTAGAAATTACCAGATCCAACAGAGCATCACTTCTAGTGGGATCCTCACCAAACTGCCCCATAAAATTATCCTGTAACAGATTGAGGAACTTCCTCTCTTGCAGTTGATGCAGAACCGTGACCCCAGTTAATGTCTGGGTAATTTAAATCGCCAATTATTACCACTTTACCCGCCTGTGCTGCCCACTCCATTTGTTTATGCTCCTGTTCTTCTATATCCTTAGTGATGTTTGGGGGTCTATAGATTACACCAAAAATTATTTTTTTCTGCATTAACCCTCCTTGTATTTCCATCCACAATGTTTCCACATGTTCACCATCTTCACCCTCTATTTCCTCTTTTACATTTGCCTTCATATCACTCCTTACATACTGACACACTCCTCCTCCCTTCCTGTTCACTCTGTCCTTCCTAATGGATTAAAACCTTAAAGGTTGACAACACAATCATGCGAGGAGTCTAGCCATGTTTCAGCAATACCAACCACATCAATCTGCTCCTCTATAACTAGTGCCTCAAGCTCCCCCGTTTTGCTTGATATACTTCTGTCATTTGTGAATAGACATTTTAAGTTCCCGTCCAGTTTTACACTTTCCGTCAATGGTATGGGATTATATCTAACACGTTCATTAGATGGCATGGGATCATACATTACCCGTTCAGTAGACAGCATGGGATTAAACGTTACCCTTTCAGATGACGGCATGGAATTATACATCTCTCCTTCGGTAGATGGCATGGGATTATACATTACACCTTTAGTAGACAGCATGGGATTATATATTACACAGTTAGTAGATGGCATGAGATTACATGAGATATTGTGGGTACCTGTATTTTCAATGCTGGTTTGCAACACATGGATCTCCTTATTCATTGGTCTAGTCTACCTCCTCCAGTCCACTTCTCCACCCACCGATACAGTTCTTCCCCCTCTCTAACCTATCATTTTTTAGATTGTCCTCCCTCCTCATCCCTAGTTTAAATACTCCCACACCCCTTCTAGAATTCTCTCCCCCAGCACAGCAGACCCCCTTCCATTCAGGTGCAATTTATCTGTAGAAAACAGATTGTATCCCGATGAAAAATCAGCCAAGTGCTCTAAGAACCCAAACCTTTCTGTCCTACACCAAGACTTCAGCCATGCATGTAACTCCCTGAGCTCCCGCTGTCTTTCCTGAGTAGCACATGGCACCGGCAGTATTCCGGAGAACACAACCTTGGAGGTCCTTCCCTTCAGATAGGAGCCTAGTTCTTTAAAATTATTCTTAAGGATCCTCCACCTACTGTGTATTCTGTCATCGGTTCCAACATGGATCACGACAGCTGGGGCATCGTCAGCCCCTCCCAGTAATTTATCCACCCGATCCACCACATGCCGAACCCTGGCACCAGGGAGACAGCAAACCATTCGGTTGAGGAGGTCCTGGCGACAAATTATTCTATCTGTCTTCCTGATTATAGAATCCCCTACAACTACAACTGTTTTTTCCTACCTGCATTCTCTTCCCCTCGCTAGGTGGGCTGCTCTTCCGGCTGCAAGGAAGAGCAGTGTCCACTAGGGCTGCCATTTCTGCGACTAATGCCCCAGCATTATCACCCAACTTGGCAACTTACTGTTTAACTCTTTAGATGCTGCAGTGATCATGGCATCTAAATGAAAGAGAAACAGTGCTATGCACCCTTTCTCGCTTCAATCAGCACCCCTGCAGTGATATCGTTGAACATGGCGGCTGGAAGCCTTGTGAAGGGTGTACTAACAATCAAGCCCACTCGTGGTCAAATACCTTAGGGGGACTTGATATTACTGTGAAAAATTGGAACAAAATTGATTTAAAACTTGCATGTATCCCAAACTGGTACCAATAAAAAGTACACTTCAGCCTGCAAAAATTGCACCCTCACTCAGGTCCATAGTGGGAAGTACAAAAAAAATGATTAGTCTTAAAAATGGCACTGTGGGGAAAGTGTAAAAAATAGAAAATGTTTGGATATTTTTTATGACACTAAAACATAACGAAAACCCTACATATTTAGCATTGCCAAAATCATATCAACCTGAAGAATAGATTACACATCATTTATAGCAAGGTTTAGGGCTTGTTTTTTGCAAACCAATTTTCATTTCTAATGGCACCATTTTAATGTAGATACAACTTATTAATTAACTTTTATTAACTCTTTCTTGGTAGAATTGAAAATAATTCAGCTTTTTGTCATTTTAAATTTACATTGTTCACTGGACAGCAAAATTACCATGATTATTTTATGGATAAGTACAATCATGGAAATACCAAATTTATGTCATTTTTAATGCCTTTTTACACTTTTTTAATGCCATTTTTTTTTTTTTGTTTCTGCATGTTAAGACTTATAATATATGTTTTTTTTTTTTTATCAACCAAGCTGTATGAGCACTTATTTTTTGGGGGGAAAGCCTTGTACTTTTCATTGGTAACATTTTGGGGTTGATGCAACTTTGTAATTGCTGTCCATTCGATTTTTTTGAGTAGCAGATAACCAGAAAACAGCAATGTTGATATTGCTTTTTTTTAAGTGTTTTTTTAAGCCGTTCCCCATGTTGGATAAATAACATGATAATTTAATAGTTTGGGAAAGCTATAGATGCAGAGATACCAAATATTTAAAGGTTTTTGATTTTTTTTTTTATTGTTACTTAAGTGGAACCTGTTGGGTGGTTTATGCTGCCCTATCTTAGAGCAGGATGTCATAGAGGAGAAAGCTGAGCATTTTTTTGATTACTCATATAATACACTGCACTACTTAGCTAGAATAATACAGACAGCAATCACATTGACCCCTGCTTCTGCCTTAAAGGCTCACAGCAAAGGTAGAGCATTAGGCTCCTGCTTACTGTATAACCCCATCAGCCTCCCGAAATCTCATTGCGAGGGTGCAGATGGGCTGATAGAGGAAGCCCCTTCTCTCTGAAACCACCTAGATGCCACAGTCTTGGCACAGTATTGACTACAACGTCTAAGGGTTTAAACAGCCAGGACACTGGAAGTTTCACCAGTCCCAGATGTTTGAGTAGCAACCCTTGCCATCTTGTTTCAGATGCGCCATCAAAAGGTTGAAATAAGACCTCTTAGTGACCGCTGTAAAAAAGGCGTATGGGCCATCACTAACGGGTCGAAAACAGCGCCACTTGTCTACAGTTTTGTGTTAGGTGTTTCTAATCTGTGCCATTTATTTTAATGAAGCTGGATTTCAATGCCAGATACATGGACAGGAGTGGCACAGAGAAAGCAGGCATTGTAATTCAATTGCATACTTTAGTATTATGAACCAAGGGATCACTGCATTGTGCAGTTTGTAGGTTAAGTGAATGGTGTTAATAAAAGCAACACTGAGCATTGGTGTCCTTTAAGACTAATTGAAGACTTCACAGTGACCTCTATGTTGCTGAATGTACAAGTCGTTACACTTGTCTGGAACATTAAACATCCCTAAAGTGTCTACCCAGCCTTGCTCAGCAGACTTTCTTACAAAGCTATATTACATTTGCTATACTGACAGATACTCCTGATCAGCTGTACTAAGAATGTAGCACATGCAGATATACAGAGAATCACCTTCTCGAAGCACTGTGGTCACTTGTGATCATAATAACAAAGAAATTAGGTGTTAATGGTGTGTTCACATTTGAACACCATTGTGCAGTATTTATGTCGAATTCATCTAAATAAACATTGTAATCTGTTGTAGATAAAATTGTAAGGCTGTCTACACTGCATCAGACAAAAAACGGCCCAAAAGCGGACTTTTTTTTTCCAATGCAGGACTGTGGTTTCCGGCACGCTTTGTACAAAAACCGCGGTCTCTTCTCGTATTTGTGCCGTCACCCATACAAGTGTATTCTATGGGAAGACGGCAAGAAAACTAACAGCGCTGGCGTACTATCCCACATGTTGTATAATGCGTCCGAAGACGAGCGGAGAAAAGACGAGCTGTGGAGACTGCAGCTCGTCTTTTCTATTGCCGCCTATGGGACCGCACGAACCATCGTATCTTCGGTGCTTTTAAAAAACTAAAAGCGCCGAAAATACAATCGTAACCCTGTGCAGTGGAGACATAGCCTAAGTCTGCTGCATTATAGGAGCACAAATAGTCTTTTAGAGGTGAGTTTGACTACAGTCCTGTCATCTATATGGTAAAACACGCTTGGTGGGTTCCCTTAGACATGGTTGGTAAATACTTTTTAGTGTTGCAAACACCAACTTAGTCTCTTTAATTCCCTTACTGGGAACTCAGAGGAGAGTGAACAGAACCACTACTCCCCTAGGAGGTCATTGTGGGACCAATATGGCTAATGGCTTTTTTCCAAACCAACAATGTAGTTCTGAGTCCCTTGGAGACAGCCTGCTCTGCTTTCGTGTTCTTATGGGTTTGCACTAGCAAATTGTCTCTGTGGGTCCCCACCACTGATAGGCTGCAAACATGTACACCAGTCAAAACTTGGCTACTGACCAGGTGGCCGATACAGTTTGAGCCTAAGTCCTAGTTCAGGGTCACTGCATCTTAAAGAGAACTGCTTTACCTCACTTTATACAACAGTAATATGACAACACTATAAACTGAGCTCAAAATTAACTGTATTAGTTTTCACTTTAGAGTAGAACACTAGTTTGTTTCACTCACAACTGGGTCTGACAATTGCACACACTCTTCTTTATTTCTCCAAATTTAGCACCTACACTTAACCTGGGTACCAAATGAGCCATCAACCAAGCCATTGATCAACTAGTCCTCAGTGTACTTAAAGGGATCATAGCAGGTGGTTTATACTGCTTTATCTGAGAGCAGGATGTGATAGAGGGAGAGAAGCTAAGCTCTGTGATATATAGGGTTATATGATAGAGGAGAGAAGCTGAGCTCTGTAATATATAGGGTTATATGATAGAGGAGAGAAGCTGAGCTCTGTGATTATATAGGGTTATATGATAGAGGAGCTGAGCTATGTGTTATATAGGGTTATATGACAGAGGAGAGAAGCTGAACTCTGTGATATATAGGGTTATATGATAGAGGGAGAGAAGCTGAGCTCTGTAATATATAGGGTTATATGATAGAGGGAGAGAAAGCTGAGCTCTGTAATATATAGGGTTATATGATAGAGGGAGAAAAGGCTGAGCTCTGTGTTTATATAGGGTTATATGATAGAGGGAGAGAAGCTGAGCTCTGTGCTATATAGGGTTATATGATAGAGGGAGAGAAGCTGAGCTTTGTGATATATAGGGTTATATGACAGAGGAGAGAAGCTGAGCTCTGTGATATATAGGGTTATATGATAGAGGAGCTGAGCTATGTGTTATATATGGTTATATGACAGAGGAGAGAAGCTGATCTCTGTGATATATAGGGTTATATGATAGAGGAGAGAAGCTGAGCTCTGTGATATATAGGGTTATATGAAAGAGGGAGAGAAGCTGAGCTCTGTGATATATAGGGTTATATGATAGAGGAGAGAAGCTGAGCTCTGTGATATATAGGGTTATATGATAGAGGAGAGAAGCTGAGCTTTGTTATATATAGGGTTATATGATAGAGGGAGAGGAGCTGAGCTCTGTGAATTATAGGTTTTTAGGATTTGGAACAGGATTTCTGAGTAAAAAGCTGAGAAAAAAAATCCAAACTGAAAGTGAAAATACTGCTGACCCCACCCACATACAGTGATTGACAGTTTGCTCTGTACACTTACTGATGCAAAAGTATTCAAACACCTTGAACTGTTCCTCATTTTTAAATGTTACAGCCACAAACTTGAATGTATTTTAGTGATATTTTATGGGATAGAGCAACACAAATTAGCAAGTATTTGTGAAGTGCAAAAAAAAAAAAAAACGTGTTTTTCAATGGCAGCTGCAACTCTGTTGGGGTATGTCTCTAACGGCTTTGCAAATCTAGAGGCTGCATTTTTGTCCATTCTGCAAAATAGCTCTTGATCAGTCAGACTGGTTGGCGAATGTTTGTGAACAGCAAAGTCATGCCACAGATTCTCAATGGGATTTAGGTCTGAACTTTGTGCCATTTTAACACATAAATATGCTTTGATTTAAACCATTCCAATAGATGATGGATTGAACAGTGCTCCATGAGATGTTCAGAGCTTGGGCTATTTTTTTTTTAAAACCTAACTCTGCGATACACTTTGTTATAACTTTATTTTGTGAGCTGCCTGATGTGTTCCTTGGTTTTCATGATGCTGTTTGTTCCTGGGCAAAAACGGGTGTTTTTTGAGAAAAAATTACAAAAAGATGTCTGTCTAATTAGGTGATTCTAAAGGAATTGGTAAGAAATATGCGCCCCAACTTTTCAGTTTTTTGATTTGAAACATTTGAAAAAAACGTAACATTTTTTACACTTCAAAATTGTACTTTGTGTTGCTCGATCAATATAAATTCGATAAAATTTTTAAGTTTGTGATTGTAAAATTTAAAAATAAGGAACAGTTAAAGGGTTATAAATATTTTGAACCCAATGTAAAACCCCCTGATGATAAAAGCGATTCTTTGTTTCCAAAAAATTACTAAAAAACCCCAAGTGGTTTTTATAATTTCTTACAACTGACACTACAGGATTCTAAAACTGTAATCAGAGGGGTGTAAATAATGAGCCCTGAGCCACTGGTCTTTGATGGCAAGGCTGTCATCAGGGCAGTATTGGCAATCTTTTCAGGGGCAGGGGGTTCTGGGTCTAAAAAAATCCCGGGGCCCGGGCCCTTTGTGTTTTGCTCGTGGGCTGGGTTTAAAAAGAATTTTTTCCCCCACTTTGAACTGCGGATGTATTTTTACAGAGAAAAAAATTCTGCCCCCGTCCTAATTTTTAGATATTCCACATAGAGTGACCCCTTATCTATATACCTGCCTCAGCAGTCCGACAAAGAAAATCACCCAAAGAAAAAAATTTACTTTTTTAAAACCCCCCACCCCCGTATGAAGTGTAATACCCCCAAATAAACGTCCATATAAACCCCGATACTGGAGCAAATTACGGACAAATGATTGTTACAAAAAAACTCCCGCAAAACCAAACCAAACTATTACTACAAAAGGGCAAATTAAACTGCCCGACATGCCGAATGGGCCCCCACATGTGACTATAGTGTACACGGCTTGATTAATATCCACCGCCAACAGTGACCCCGTAGGGTAGTACTTGTTGTATGTAGGTTCTGCGAAAATAAGTGGTTACTGCAGTTCATTTAGTGATCACCGGAGACGTTTTTTCTGATCAGGGCGTTCATTTCCCCTTTTCTTCCCCTTTTCCGGTTCCCCTTATGTGATTGCCCCGGGCCCGATCGTCCTGAGGTTTTGGACAAAAAAATTTTAAAACCCTACATTTTCAGAAACTCCTTACTTATAGGTATATAAGTCCCTCTTAGGTAGGTGTATAGGCCCCCTCAATTGGCGGTATTAAATATGGGGTCACTTGGAGGTTTAAAATTAGGGTAAATGTCGGCAGGTATAAAGATATGGGGTCCTCTGGGCGGGGTAAAAAATATGGGGCATTCAAGCAGGATATAGATATGGGGGATAAAGCGGTATATAGGGGTCAGACGGAATATAGGGCCACAGGCAGTTAGGGGGCGGGCAGTTGGGGGGGCCACATGGGTATAGGGGGCCCACAGGGGGTTTGGGGGGGGCCAGGCAGTTTAGGGGGACAGGCGGGTATAGGGGGGCCCAGGCGTTAGGGGCCCCAAAAGGCAGTATAGGGGGCCACAGGCAGGTAAGCGGGCCCAGGCGTTAGGGGGCCGCAGGCAGTATGGGGGCCCCAGGCAGGTATATGGGGCCACAGGCGTATAGGGGGGCCGCAGGCAGATAGGGGGCCCACAGAAGGTATAGGGGGCCATAGGCAGAAATAGGGGGCCCACGGGAGTTTTGGGGCCACGGGCAGATTTGGGGCCACAGGCAGTATATATGGGGCCTCAGGCAGTATTAGGGGAAGGCAGTATAGGGGGGCCACAGGCGGTATGGGGGGCCCCAAGGCGTTTTAGAGGGCCCCACAGGCGTATATAGGGGCCAAGCGTATAGGGGGGCGCAGGCAGTTATAGGGGGCCCCAGGCAGGTATTGGGGCCTCAGGCAGTATATAGGGGGCCACGGGCAGTATATAGGGGCACTGGGCAGTTATAGGGGATGGGCAGGTAAGGGGCCACAGGCAGTATATGGGCCACAGGCAGTATATGGGGCACACAGGCAGGTAAACGCTATAAAATAAAAACTTAATATCCCCTTGTTCCCCCGGGGGAGGCGTCTGTTCTTCAGCCCACGTCCCCCGGGCAGCCCCTCGGGCAACCCTGTGACGCGCTGGGCCGAGGACAGGCAGCGGCGTGATGAGGTCATTAATGCGCGCTGCCGCTGACCCGCAAGGGGCCCGGGCAGGTCCTCAGTGCAATGAGGACCCGGCCGGCCGCTGTGGGACCCGGGACGGTCGACACTGTCTGGGGGCAGGGGGGCGCTCGTTCTCTGCCCCCAGAACCCCCCGCTGTATGTGCGTCCGCGGACGCACATGTAGCTGAGGGCAGGTCGGTGCTCCAGGCCCCTGGAGCCCGGCCCGGAGCCCGGGAGGTTCGGGGCACAGGGGGTTTTATTCGGGGCCCGAGCCCCGAATAAAACAGCCTAGCGACGCCCCTGGTCAGGGGCCCTGGTCAAAGTGAAAAAAAGGGGCATGCTGATAGGGTGCAAAATAGAAATTGGTAATGGGTGGGGGTGCCCCAGATGTTTAGGTTGTATGGGCCCTGAAATTATGGTAGTCCTGCTTGATGGCATAGCCTTACAGTTCTCCAGATGCAACACCTTTAAATTAGAAAATCATTTCATTTATAGCCTGCATAATAGGTGCAGGAAAAATATTGCCAACCTAAGAAGGTGAAAAAAAAGTTATATTTACCTACCTATATTCCACTGCGGCTGCTCTGGAGCTCCCAAGAAACCACCTCTCTTCATTTCCAGGTTCTTAAAGGGGTTGTCTCATCTCAAAGTTTCATAAGATGCATGAATGAAATAATGCTGCTTTGCTCTGTCACTTCCTGGTCAAGCTGTCTGATAAACAGAGAAGGCTGAATACATGGAGCTCATATGATAATTACAGTCTAGATTAGCTAAATTACCTTCTCTGAGATCCGGAGAAGCTTCTGAGCTAATGTAATGTAAAGAGTAGAGAAATTAGTCTTTTGTCTGAAAGATCAGATAACACACAAGCTTTCTCACAGCCTGCCTTGACCTGTGTGATGACGTCACTCCCTGCTATCAGATAGAACAAACAGCAGGGGATAAGGAGTACACAGGTCGGTCACTTGGGAAACCAGAGAGACCACAGAAGGTGATAAAATCCCTTGTAGCTCCTTAACAAAAAAAAATGAGCAACGCAATATATTTGGAAAACGTCTTCATTTAGTGATCCCTACATTTTGAAAGGAAATCTTTGTAGTGAGACAACCTCTTTAAGGAACTGTAAGAAAATAAGAGTCTGATCATGTTAAGGAAAACCTTTTTTCTTATGCTCTCCCTGTGTGAACTAGACTTTTTATAACACTTCAGGGCTCATCTGTCAGTAAAACCTTATTTAAGTCTCCATTTCTTTCTTTTTTTAGATAAAAAATCAGACATAAGAAAGACTAAGTCATACGTGTGTCCACTCTACAAGACCAGTGAGCGAAAGGGGACACTGTCTACCACTGGACACTCCACCAACTTTGTCATTGCAATGCTGCTGCCAACAGATAAACCTGTCCAGCACTGGATAAAGAGGGGTGTCGCTCTTCTCTGTCAACTGGACGACTGAAGAAACCTACAACTGTATTTATGTTTGTGAGGGTGTCTGTTAATGAATTTCTGTCCTATCAGCAGGACATCCTCCCTGTCACTTCCATGTGTATTAAATAGTTTTTTGGACACAGAACTGAATGTGTGTATAATATCCAGCTACAATTGTCCAGCTTCTTATTGTTCTGACATTTCCCTCCCCTCACCCTTCTTTTAACTCTTTGAGTGGGGTTATAGGATGAGTAGGAAACTTGGAAGGTTTTTTACACAAAATTTCCTTGTTATAATTTGAATACAATGGACCTTGTATTACTGGTTAACCGGGGTTTTGCCATTTGGCACATTTATGGCAAATCGATAGGATATGATATAAAAGTGTGATGGGTGCATCCCCAGGGGAAATCCCCACTAAGTAAATTGGGAGTTTTCCCGACCCCCTCTCATTTGGGAAACCAAAACTTTTAGGGATCTATTCTCAAGTTTGGTGAATATCCTGTGTGCCGTAAATGTGTGAGATGGAAAGAACACCATTTAATTTTAGACTTGCAATGCTGAGTTTTGATGTTTGTGGTCCTGTGAGTAGTAATGATATTCAGTAAAACCACTTATGGTAATTGTAAAGTTTCAGAATGCAGCCAATTTTAATCACAAATGAATAAGATCCTCAAGTAGACAAAATGGTACATTACATTTTTTTTTTTAAATTCTTTTATTATAGATATTTATTAGGGAAAAATTTATATATATTATATATTTATATTTATTTATATTTACTTTTATTATATATATATATATATATATTTTTATATATAAAAATATATTTTTCTGTAAAAAAATGGGCTTAAAATAAATATAAACCCCATAACTTCCTAACAATAAAAATGTAACTTATGCGAAAAAGAATATCTACATTTAAAAGGGTTCCCTTGAAATCTGCTTTTAACAAAGACTTTGGGACTCCTACTGAAAAAGAAAAGGCCACAGTGCTGGATTAGCAATGTATCCCTTTAGCTGTTTTTTTACAATATGGCCATAAATGAGGCTGTGCCGAAAAACATAGAAGGAATGCAGAGCTAAAGCAGAATTGTGCCCCCACTTAATTCTCCGGATTGGTAAAGATTTGAGATGTCGGACCACCAACAGTTATGCACTTATGGCTTATCTTTGCATATGAAGGCAAAACACCTTTGAAGGCATTCTGTATGTTATTACTAATAAAGGGATTGTCCAGAGCAGAAAAATGTGCCCGCTTTCTTCTTGAATCAGCATCACACCTGTCCCTGGATTGTGTGTGGCTCGGTTGAATTGAATGGAGGTAAGATGCAATACCACACACAACCTGTTGTCAGTTGTGGCATTGTTTTAGTAAGAATGCAGTTCTGTTTTTCTAATCTGTGACAACCCATCAAGCAGGGCATGTGCCCCAGCACTGGATGGTTAATGTGGACCTAATAAGAAGGCGGCAGTACTTGCAGACAGTCATGAAGGGACAGTTAAAACTATATCTTGCCCTAGATGAAAGAGTGCTTAGCTGTGTTTCTGCACCAGAGGACGTCAAAGTTCTTCTTAAGATTACTAGGCATGTGTAATGCTTTCATTTTTTAATGGGACATGCACATACATGACCATCTTATATGCAATATGCTGTTTGCAGGCTTTATGGATACATTTATAGAGTGTGGGCATAACCAATCAAACCCTACTTGGCTGAAGGAGACTAAACTTGAATACATTATACATGTGTACAGTGGGGAAAAAAAGTATTTAGTCAGCTACCAATTGTGCAAGTTCTCCCACTTAAAAAGTTGAGAGAGGCCTGTAATTGAAAAATCATAGTAGACCCCAACTATGAAGAAAAAATTGAAAAACAAACCCCAAAATTCATTGTTGATTTGAAAGAATTTTAATGAAAAATTATGGTGGAAAAAAGTATTTGGTCACCTACAAACAAGCAAGATTTCTGGCTCTCACAGACCTGTAACTTCTTCTTTAAGAGGATCCCCTGTCCTCCACTCATTACCTGTAGTAATAGCACCTGTTTGAACTTGTTATCAGTATAATACACAGCTGTCCACAACCTCAAACAGTCACACTCCAAACTCCACTGTGGTGAAGACCAAAGAGCTGTCGAAGGACACCAGAAACAAAATTGTAGCCCAGCACCAGGCTGGGTAGACTGATTCTGCAATAGGCAAGCAGCATGGTGTGAAGAAATAAAACTGTGGGAGCAATAATTTTGAAAATGGAAGACATACAAGGCCACTGATAATCTCCCTCGATGCGGGACTCCATGCAAGATCTCACCCCGTGGGGTCAAAATTATCAGAAGAATGATGAGCAAAACTCCCAGAACCACACAGTGGGACCTAGTGAATGACCTGCAGAGAGCTGGGACCAACGTAACAAAGGCTACCATCAGTCACACACTACGCCGCCAGGGACACAGATCCTGCAGTGCCAGACGTGTCCCCCTGTTAAAGCCAGTACATGTCCGGGCCCGTCTGAAATTCGCTAGAGGCATTTGGATGATTCAGAAAAGTTTGGGAGAATGTCATATGGGGCAGATTTAAACCAAGTAGAAAATGTTTGGTTAAGAAACACAATTTGTCATGTTGGAGGCAAGTGTCCTCAACACCGCCATAAGAACCACATGTGATCCGAACCAGCTCAGGATCACATCACATTACAGTGATACAACACTGTCCAATATAGAAGTAAAAAACCCTGAAATAGGGAAATCACCAGAGTGTCCTATCTGAGGAGTCGTTCTCTTCTCTCATGATTCGTTCTTATTCCCTTTTCTTCTGCATTCGTTCCACACCGCCATAATGACTTGTCCCAGCCACAACTCATCCCTGAAGAAATTACACACAAATGTCTTAGAATCCTCAATTTTCCAGCACCTCTTCACCTATTCCCACCTCTGTACAAACTTCCCAGGGGTGGGAGAATGGGTACAAGCCATAACTTAGAAGTCTAGTATCCTAAGAGGTTGGAGGCTGGGGGAGAACAAACCCCCTGGAGATTATGCTATAATTGGGCTCTCCCCTGACATTATAGGGACCGGTAGTAGACAAGACCCTGGGTGGTGGAAAATAGGCAAGGCCCCCGGTACTAGATGGCCTTTTAGCAGCCCCCCTGGATAAGTTGGTAGGCTGGCCCCAGGGAGGTTGGTGGGTAAGCCCCAAATAAGGTAGATAAGTAGGCACGGGTGGTATAAATAGCCCCAGGTAGATAAGTGGCCCCCTTAGGGAGGCTGTAGGTAGGTGTTGTGGTCCGTTGTTTGGTGTAGGTAGGGTTAGGGGCCCCCCGTTGTGGTGATTAGTAGGGGCCCCCCTTTAGTGGGGGAGGTATAAGGGCTCCCCTTTAGATAGGCTGGAGGTAGTAAGGGCTCCCCTTTAGATAGGCTGGAGGTAGTAAGGGCCCCCCTTTAGATAGGCTGGAGGTAGTCATGGCCCCCTTTATACAGTAGGTAGGAAGGAGGCCAGGGCCCCCTTTATACATTAGGTAGGAAGGAGGCCAGGGCCCCCTTTATACATTAGGACATTAGGTAGGAAGCCATGGCCCCCTTCATACATTAGGTAGGTAATCAGGGCCCCCTTTATACATTCGGTAGGTATCCAGGATCCCCTTTATACATTAGGTAGGTAGTCAGGGCCCCCTTTATGCATTAGGTAGGTAGCCAGGGCCCCCTTTATATATAAGGTAGGCAGCCAGGGCCCCCTTTATAGATGAGGTAGGCAGCCAGGGCCCCCTTTATAGATGAAGTAGGCAGGCAGGGCCTCCTGTAGAGTTTAGGTAGCCAGGACCCCCTGCAGAGTTTAGGTAGCCAGGGCCTCCTTGGGAGTTTAGGTAGCCAGGGCCCCCTGTAGAGTTTAGGTAGCCAGGGCCTCCTGTAGAGTTTAGGTAGAGTTAGGGCCCCCTTTAGAGTTTAGGTAGCCAGGGCCCCCCGTAGAGTTTAGGTAGAGTCAGGGTCTCCTGTAGTGTTTAGGTAGCCAGGGCCCCCTATAGAGTTTAGGTAGCCAGGGCCCCCTGTAGAGTTTAGGTAGAGTCAGGGGCCCCCGTGTAGAGTTTAGGTAGCCAGGGCCCCCTGTAGAGTTTAGGTAGCCAGGGCCCCCTGTAGAGTTAGGTAGCCAGGGCCCCCTGTAGTGTTTAGGTAGCCAGGGCCAACTTCATTATATATAAAAAAAAAAAAAAAACACAGCCACTTACCTCGCTCCCGCTCCTGCCGCTCCCGGACGCTTCCCGCCGGCTTCTACTGGCGCCCTGCATAGGCGGCGCGGTGATGTGACGTCACCGCGCCGCCACGTCATCAGTAGAAGCCGGCGCCTGGCAGGCTTAAGGCCTAATGCCTTAAGCCTGCCATAGTGTACAGCGGAGCGCTAGCGGCGCTCCGCTGACACCACGCAGGCCCGGGAGTCGGGGACATTAGTCCCCGACTCCCGGGCTCTGTCTCTGAACGCTCAGGACGCTCAGTGACCGGATGCGGCGGCCGGCCTCGGGGAGCGGCGGCACTGCCTCCGGGGCCCACAGCAGCTCGGGGCCCACCAGGGGATTCACCAATCCCCGGCGGCCCAGTCCGAGCCTGTTTGGAGGAGAGAGAATGCTGAGTTGCATCCAAAGAACATACCTACTGTTAATGCTTTGGGGCTGTTTCTCTGCAAAGGACCAGGACGACTGATCCGTGTACATGAAAGAATGAATAGGGCCATGTATTGTGAGATTTTGAGTGCAAACCTCCTTCCATCAGCAAGGGCATTGAAGATGAAATGTGGCTGGGTCTTTCAGCATGACAATGATCCCAAGCACACCGCCAGGGCAACGAAGGAGTGGCTTCGTAAGAAGCATTTCAAGGTCCTGGAGTGGCCTCAACCCCAGATCTCAACCCCGTAAAAAAAACCTTTGGAGGGAGTTGAAAGTCTGTGTTGCCCAGCGACAGCCCTAAAACGTCACTGCTCTAGAGGAGATCTGCATGGAGGAATGGGCCGACATACCAGCAACAGTGTCTGCCAACCTTGTGAAGACTTACAGAAAACTTTTGACCTCTGTCATTGCCAACAAAGGATATATAACAACTTTTGTTATTGACCAATACTTATTTTCCACCATAATTTGCAAATAAATTCTTTCCAAATCAGACAATGTGATTTTCTGGGTTTGTTTTCTCATTTTGTCTCTCATAGTTGAGGTCTACCTATGATGTCAATTACAGGCCTCTCATCTTTTTAAGTGGTAGAACTTGCACAATTGGTGGCTGACTAAATACTTTTTTCCCCACTGTTAGGCTATGTTCACACGGCTTAACTGCGGGGCGTAATTTCGCCCCGCAATTACGCCGTGTGGAGGGGGGCGGGGCGGGAGCGGGGGAGCGAGCGGGGGGCCGGCACTTCGCCGGCCCATAGACAATCACTGCTAGCGGCGCGTATACGCCGCTAGAAAGTGACATGTCCGGGCGGGGAGGGGAGACGTAATCCATAGTTTTCTATGAGAACTGTGAATTACCTTAATGAATGGGCCGTTTTCGGCCCGTAATTGGCGCACTCCGCGTGTAATTATGGACCGAAATACGGCCCATTTTAAGCCGTGTGAACATAGCCTAACTGTGAGCTTTATATATACTCAGCTATTCAGACATTATTTAGAATAAAGCATAGGACACTTTTAGAGGGTTATCTACAATTTCAACTAAAAGCAGCTGATGGTTGTATACGGTGCAATAGATCATTATTGCAGTTTTCTGGTACACAAAGAACTTGTCATCTTACACAGTGAAACGTCCTGAGTCCAGTATCTGCAGTCGCTTCTAATTCCTCTCCTGTAATCCACCTGATTGTGTTACCAAACATAGCTCAGCCACGTGACCGGGGTAGGAGAAGGTCTCAGACTGTCCCATGATCCAGTATTTATAGGTCAGTGGCAAAGTCCCTTGCCATGTCTGCATCATAACAAACAAGATTATATGCTGAGGAATGGAACTGCTTTCTAAAGAAGACAAACTTTCTGGTTCTGAAAGCTGCACATGTGATCGGATCAGCTAATGTTTATACAAGATTATCAAGATCTAGCAAACTCTGCAGAGCAAGGTAAACTTCACTGACTCATCTAAAAGGGGTTATAAATGGTTATAGAGAGTTATAGGTATCATATAGAAGTGTATCTGATGATTAATACACATCAGATACATTTAAACAGTATTTTGTGTTTTCTTTTAATCTGAATAGGTTAATAGGTTAATTTCTCAGGTTTAGGTTTAGCAGCAGAGGTGGCACAACTTTACTGAAACTCCCTCGCGATTTTTTTTAGCAAAATCAGCATGTGCTTTTGGATGCTGTTTTTGGCGCTGCTTTTGTGCCAATTCCGCCCCCAAAACAGCATAAAAAAAGACTATATTCCTAAGTATTCGTTCATTTCCATTGATTTCTATGTGTAACCGCTGTTTTTTACTTGCTTATTTTGACATGTTAAAGTGCTGAGTAAAATGCTAATAGGAACCAATAGAGAGCTTCAAAACAACGTTCAAAATGCCTCACAAAATGTGGCACATTTCTTATTACAAAATTTTGGATGTAGCTTCATGACCAAAAAATGCTATGGCACAAAATTTTAATTTTAGAATGAAAACCATACCCTTAGGGTATGTCCACACGGCGTTTTCTTTGGGTCATATTTTAGCACGTTTAACACGCTGGAAAAGGGCCCAGAATCGGCCTCAAACATGCTTCAAACCTTTCTTAATTGAATATAATATAAAATGTGCCTTGTTGTTCACACAAAGCATATTTCACAAATGTAATTGCGAGCCATTTTTTTATGACTGTAGAAATAAGTGATGTCAATTCTTGAGGTGTTTTTTGCTTGTAAAATCCCCATAGGAAACAATGGGGATAGGATTTTTAAAAGTACTGATTTGGAAGCTGATTTTGAAGACTAAATTTACACTTCAAAAAAATGCAGTGTGATCATACCTTTACTGTCCAACACAAGAGTCATGAAATTCTCCAGTTTTCACAAAGGCAACTAGAGCAGACACAATAGACTGACACTTCCAGTTGTCTCAAAACGTATGGGGCTCAAAAGGCAGTCTTGGAGTCCCCGTAGATAAGTTTCAACAAAGCATTTTGTAATTTTCAAAGTGCCAACCAATAGTAAACCTAGCAAACATTTTTTACATGACCTGTGTCAGAGTTCTTTTTCACGTGTCCACAGATGCAATATCTTGTTTCTGCGTCCTTACTGCGGTAACACCAAAATTCCATGTATTCTCACTTTCATGAAAGGCAGAGCTCACAACATGTCCTCATGCCTAGTTGCGCAGATGGCTGCAATGTTTCGGGGGAACGCCCCCTTTGTCCAGTTTTCTGAAGCTCGCTTTCCAGCTTTGCTGCATAGACTAGACCAGGATAAGTCATGTTATTATCTTTAGAAGACTGACAAGTTAGGCAGGGTTCACACGGCTCATTCACGGCGTAATTGAGGGAAGTATTTTGCCCGCAATTACGCCATGTGCTCTGCAGCAGGGGCGGGAGCCCGCCGGCCCCATAGACATTCATTATTCACGGCACGTATACGCCGTGAATAATTGACATGTCACTTCTCTATCCGCTCGGCGTATTGTCCAAGTGGAGAGAGGAGACGTAATCTATAGCTCTCTATGAGAACTGTGGATTACTGTAATGACTGGGACATATTTCGCCCGTATTTGAGCGCAGTACGGCGCGAATTACGAGCTGAAATACGTCCCAGTCATTGCCGTGTGAACATAACCTTAGGGGGCATATTTGCAGGGCGTACTTTGGCTATGTGAAAGTTCCCTAAATGACCTCTATTGTACTGCTAGAGGACTAGGTTAAGATAGTAACACTATACGCATAGCTCCCAACTTTTGGGATGGTCAAAGAGGGACACTTATTGTTCATCGTGTACAAATATATTTTTCCATGTAGTTATATACTTCAGTAGTTTTCTTTATTTCCAAATTAGTTCAAAATCAGCTAAATATGGACTTTTTCATGGACCAAATTTCAACAAATTATTAAATAATATATAAATTGTAGCCTAATATGCAGGTAAGAAATCATAGAGAGGTTTTTGGTGTAATATACTATGTTTATAAAAGAAAGGTGTACTTAATAAGTTAAAGAGAGAGACATTTAAAGAGTAAAGAAGGACAGGAAGCATTTGGGTCCAAAGTAGAGGGACACTAGGGAGGTATGCTATACACCTCTCATGCACACTTTACAAAATTCAACATACAGTGAGAACTATGGTTCAAGTGATTTTAATGTTCACTCAAACTTGGACAGTAAAACGTGAAGTGAAATGAATGGTGCTCTCAAAATGGCAATAGTCATGACTTGTACTGATAATGGTGTTCTGTGGTCAGCTTTTAAGGGGATTAATTGTGGATTTATTGTGGATTATACTGTGTACTTTTCTCTGTTGACTTCAGTGGGAGAAGGCAAAATCCACAGGAAAGGATTATCTATAGATTCTCCCATTTAACTCACAGTAGAAAAATTTGCACTTAGACCCGCAATGAATACACAGACAAATCTGCAACAAAATCCACAACAGATCTGCCCCATGTGTATGTGCCCTTAGTCTGTAAATGCTAATGTTTATGTTTTAGGATTGAGATGCTTTATAGAATAAGGAAAAGTTATAACTTCTAATGACGTAAAGTAATAGTAAATACTCCAGAGCTGTGTACTAAAATAATGAGAGACAGCAACATAGAATATTGTAACACAGTGTCTAGTGGACATTGAGGGTTAATCTCAAATCACTTCTTGTGTTTTTCCCACCAGTGTGAAAACCTGAGTCTATAGCATGGATTTATCCTCATACAGTGATGATTTAGATGACGATATTGCTGCTCAGTATGTTATACATCAAAGCCTTCAAGAGGTCTACAAAAAGGATTCTATAGCGGAAGCCATTGAAAACAGCTGGTACAAATTATATATACACATCCATATTAAACCTGCATATTAATTTATTTACTACATCTGTACTATTGCCATCTGGAAGGTCCATCATTTCTAAATTTACTTTATTACATTTTTCCATACTATAAATTACATTAAATATTCAATCTATGTTCAATAGGTTTTCTACCTGCTACAAGGATCTTCTAATCAACTCCTATGCAATATGCCAATGGGTATCTACATTTAAAGCAGTCCTTAAATCTTTTAGTTACCTATATACATACATTATACACATTCACACAATACTTTTCCCAAACAAAGACCACTAGCATAAATATAATGCAGTTTTTATATGTATTCTAAGAGTACATAGCTGATTTGGAGGCTGATTCTCACATGGATTTAGTGCTGATTCAGCATCACAATCAGAGTCCACATCTGACTAAAATCCACATCATATTGTTTGCAATGGAAAATGAGCATCTCGGTGCAGACCATGCTGATTTTCCTCAACACAGAAAAGAAAGAAGTGACATCAATTATTGAGGCTGAACCAATACTGAATGTCTACACTAAAAATCTTCCTCTAAATTCAGCCTTAAATCCACATCTACAATCCCCATCTAAAACCCGAATTAGTTCTGAACACTTTATAGTGTTAAAAATCAGCCATGTGAATATACCCTTATACTACACACATAAGAGTTTTGCCCTGCCTCTTCACCTTCATTCAAACCAAGCTGATTAATCATGCCCATGTAGCTATATGTCCACATATCAAATACAGAGCGGCTAAAACAATGCTACTGGTTTGGTCCACTGCTTTCATAACTGATAGATGGCCAAACACACCTGTCATTATAGGTCTTATTTATTCACTGTTGGTTTTGTCATAGTTTTGAGACAGAGAAGCATCATTGTGGCTCAGCAGTCTGGTGTCTACACCAGAAAGATTAAAGGGAATCTGTCACCAATTTTCTTTTTTATTTGTTAAATCAAGACCCTGATACATTTTCTTTTCTTCGTAAACATTTTTATTTTCTGATTGTAGATTTCTCAATTTGGTCGTCTATATACGATTGTGGGGACGGCCATCTTGCCTGCACTGCTTTAACAGCATTTAGAGAGATGCTTTACAATGGCTTCATGCACTTAGGAGCCTTAAGACTGACTTAGTCCCATTGACTTCTGTAGGAGAGTTTCCCAGGCATGCTCTGTGGCCTAGGAAGAAGTCAGTGTGCAGGACGGGAGAAAGGGTGAACTGTGACTGGTGGATCCTGTATTATCTATACACATTGGTGTCTCCTTTCAGTTTGACCCTGCTTGTGCTGATAATGAACAGACTACTAAAAATCTCTCTCTATACAGAACAGGAAGCATCAGACTATTATTAGGCTTTGGGGCGAAAGTGAAATCTGCAGGACTTAAAAATTATTAAAAAATATTGAAAATTGAAAAAAAACCACATAACCAAACATTGCTAAAAACAAGTGTTTAACATAAAAACGTGAGTTAAACAAGTAATTTTTTATGACATTCTTAATACTGACATATAGGTTTGCATAGGATCTGTAAACATAAAATACTAGTTTTTTATTAAATTTGCATTATTGTACTTTTGAGATGCATTGGAACAATAAAAAGATTGGTAGCAAAGGTGGGCATGATATTAACGTTTAAACACATAGGGGGACATGTATGAAAATCGGCGCGGCGAAGCGCCTGTTTTCTCGTTTTTTTCGGTGAAAACTGCGCCTGATGTACGTCGGCGCCGTAGTGCGCTCATAAATGCGGGGCAAACTTCGACACCTCCGGCAGACAGACCACATTGAAATAGGTCTGCCTGTTGGAGCTGTAATGCACCTCACTTTGCCGATCCGCATTCATACATGCGTCAGAGTTTTCGAATGTGGTGCGTCCCGCCCCAGAACGCCTACAACACGCCCCTTCATGTTAGGCGCATTAGAAAGTGGCATAGCTTTCGCCTAACACATAGGGGAGATGCGTCCGACAGTGGAGCCGGCACAGAGAGGCGCATTATACGCCAGAAAACAAGCGAAAACTCCGATCATACATGTCCCCCATAATGTTAAGCATACCTCATTTTCTTTTTGCTCCTTCTCTGGCTATGCATTTCGGGGTATGACTATGACATGAGTTTATCTATTCCATGTGGATGGAGGCATGGTCCATTTAAATTAATATTCATAGATAATGCTCTTTATATATGTATTATTAATGATTATTTTTTATCTTGTCAGCTCCTGCTTGATGAGTTCTGAACATGAACAGATTGTGGCAGCTATTCGGGTTGGTATGTATCACTACGTGACAGGATATACTACAATATACTCCTCATATAAATAGTATAATATATACAAATATTTCAAAGAGAATTCCAATAATGATATTTAAAGAGGTTGTCTCACCATTCTGTTTCACAAGCAACTTCAGATTAACACTTCCTTACTCTTTTAGGTTAGGCTGTGGGTGGTTCTATAGCAATGATTAGTATATAAGCTCTTCTATTCCCAGCTCTTCTAATTGCTCTGACACGAGTGCAGGAGATGTAATTTATTGTGCAGAGGGCTTCAGAGCTAAAAGTAAGCAAACAAAAGTAATTATTCTCTTTTGTTTGAGATAGCACATTCTGTTCTCAAGCTGCCATCCGTCTTGGTGACGTCATTTACTGGTCTCTGTCTAATCAGGAAGAGAGAGTAGGATGGTAACTGGAGAAACCTGTGTGCACTTAGAGCAGATAAAATCTCCCTTATCTCTTGACCAAGGTAATATCAAAAGACCAGTGTATTTGGAAAAAGTCTTGATTTAACATTCCCTACATGTTGAAAGCTAATCTTTGTAGTGAGACAACCCCTTTAATGACATCCATGCTGATTGATATCAGTGGAAATTACAAGCTAGAATACAAGCAGTACTTCCATCGAAATTAGGGCCTGGACTAATTAGTTCTTCATCACAGTAGTGTTCCTAACTACCAGATCATAATGTGACCCTTCTGACATCAAATGGGTTGTTGTACGCCCAGTGATTAGTTGGGTTCTAAACCCCCTGCCAAGATATTCAGGGGAGTTTGCAGTGGTCATACCAATCCCCTATAGCCATAGTAGATGGCCAGGCTAATTCCGTGTAGACTGAGAGCTGTTATTTGTTAGCAGCTTTCTGCTACAATTAGTAGAAGCTACGTTGGTCTGATGTATGAAAATCCACACAGATCACAATACATTTTGTGTACATGGGCTTAAAGGGGTTGTCTCACTACAAGCATTGCTTTTTATGTTAAAGATCTTTAAAAAACAAGTCACTTTGCAATATATGTCCATTAACAGTGTCCTACCTATTCCAAGATATCCCCTCTTGTATGGGCTGCATCAGCTCCTCAGGTTTCCTTTTAAGCTCCCAGCCCCTTTTCCCAATTCTTTCTGTTTAGGGTCCCCGCACGGTTCCCTAAGTTTAGGGAAACCTTGGCTTCTACTGCCCCCCTATTTAAAACCAGTAAACACCCCCATGAATTTAAAATAAAACCCAAAAAGAAAACAGGACTGAGTAAAGATGAATCAATGTAGTGAGACAACCCCACTAAAAAAAAAACCTGTACCATATCGGGAAAATCTCTTTTTTAAAATAAATACTTTTGTTCCCTTTGAAATAACAAATTCGGGAAAAAAATTCTTCTTTTACAACTTTTTGGGGTTTGTGGCGTTAACCTTTTACTTATTTTACAATTACTTTAGTTATTTACGGTTTGAAAAAAAGCTTTGGTCCATAAAGGTTAAACCCAAAGGGTGGGGAAAAATGGGGGGTTGAAAGGGAGGGAGTTTAAGGGAGTTAAAGGGTTATTTTTCCCCCCTATGATGAAGGCTTTGAAACCCACAAAAGGGCAAGAACCAAATTTATCAAAAAGGAAGATTCCATTTTTTAAACCCAGAGCTGCCAAATTTCAGACTGGATCAAAAAATTTTATAAGGCTAATACTTTACCTTTTTTTTCTTTCATTTTGCGGGTTTTTTTACCTTAAAAACCCCGCGACTGTTCCTTTTTTCTTTTATCAATCGGGTCAGTTGGGTGCTATAAATTTCCCAAGGGTTTTTTCCCTGCCCCAATCTAAGTTTTCCCCCCATCAGGGGCCAACGACCTGCTGTGCAGGACCCCTTTTAAAAACGGGAAAGGGGTTTACAGTAGATTGAAAAAATATTTTTTCGTACCCTTTGAATTTTTTTCCTCTTTTTTAAAATGTTAAAGCCCCCAAACCTGAATGTATTTTTTTGATATTTTTGGGATAGGCAAAACAAATTATTAAGTTTTGAGAATTGTAAAAAAATTTGTTTTTTGGGAAAATTTAAAAAACTGAGAAGTATAAACGGTGCCCCATGTTTTTCAGCCCCTCCTGGGGGCCCAATATTTTGGTAGAACAACCTTTACTGCAATGACAGCTACAGGTCTTTTGGGGGAAATATCTTTAAAAAGCTTTTGGCAATTTAGAGACTGGAATTTTTTTGCCCATTTTTCCCTTTGCCAATATCTCCAGCTCGCAATTAATTGGCAAACTTTTGTGAACAAAAAATTCACCCCACAATTCTCAATGGAATTGGGTTTGGGGACTTTGACTGGGCCTTTTTAAAACACATGAAAAAGGGTTTTGTTTTAAAAACCCCTTCCTTTGTGGGCTTTGGCCTGTATGTTTAGGATTCTTTGCCCCTGCTAAAAAGTGAACCTACAACCCAGTCTCAAATCTTTAGCACCCTTCAAAGGGCCCGGGTTCACAGGGCTTATTCCCGAGGTTTTTGTGCGCCGTTTTGAGCACAAAATCCGCCGTGAATAAGGGGGGGGGAAAGGGGGCGGGGCCGGAGCGCGGCGGGGGGGGCCGCTCCCCCCGGCCCCATAGACAATGCATTGTTTTCGGCGGTCCGCGCCCTAAATAATGTGCATATCCCCTTTCTCCCCCCGCGGCGGGGGAGCGACGGATTTTCCCCTGTTTTTTCTATGAGAGCATTTGGGTTACCGGGAATTGGGTGCCGCGGATTGGCGCCCCTACTGCAGCGCCAATTGGCGCGCAGTTTCCGGCGCCAAAACCGGCAGAATAAAACCCCTGTGAACGGGGCCCAAAAAGGTTTTTTCCCCCGTGGATTTCCCCGTATTTTGCTCCATCGATTTTTTCCCATCAACTCTGACCATCTCCCCGTCCCCCGCTTTAAGCAAAGCATCTCCACCCGCATAATACTGCCCACCACCATGCTTTACAGTGGGAAAAGGGTGGTCCCCGGGTAATTGGGTGTGTTTTGGGTTTCCCTTCCCCACAAAAAATGTGTGGCATTTAGGTCCAAAAAAAATTTTTTTTTTTTTTTTGGCCCCCATTGACCCAAGCACCTTCTTCCCCAAGTGTGCGTGTCCCCTTTCAGGAAATTATCGTTTTTTAAATTTCAAATTTGGGGTTGTTTTCAAAAATGGCTGTCCTCTTGCCACTCTTCCATAAAGGCCAGATTTATAGAGTACACAACTTAAAAGTTTAAACCTGGGACGATTCTTTTACTTTTAAATTTTCCCGCCCGCATCTCAAGGGGTGACCCTGGGCCCCTTGGTGCTTCTTATTTAGTGCTCTCCTTGTCTGGGCTGTCAGTTTAGGTGGGTGGGGCCAAAGTCTTAGTAAGGGGTTGGGGGGGGGGATTTTCCAAACCCTTTTTCCCTTTAAGGGTGGGTTTGGATTGAAAAGTCTCCATAAGATGTAAAAGGGTCCCTTTGGGGTTTTTTTTTTTTTAAAAACCCAGGGCCCGCAATTTCACTTTTCCCAACCCTTTTTCCTGAGCTGCCTGGTGTGTTTCTTGGTTTTCATGATGCTTTTGTTTACTTTTTAAACTATAGTTTAAGAGAAAAAAATTCATTTAAAATGTATTATTTTCTAATTGGAGGGGCTTTTAAAGGCAATTGGGCACATTGGGATTTTTTTAGGGGTATCAGAATTTTTTGGGGGGGGGTACTATGAAATTTCACACTTTCAGTTTTTTAATTTGCAAAAATTTTAAAAGACACTTATTTTATTTACACTTGACAAATAATTGCTACTTTCTGTTGCTCTATTACATAAAATATCAACAACATACATGTAAACTTGTGACTGTAAGGCCTCGTTCACACGGCTTATTTGGGCACGGATTGGCGCCGTACTCCGCGCCGGATTTGCGCTGCAGTACGGCGCCAATCCCTTCCTGTCATTTCGGTAATCCACTGCTCTCATAGAGAACAGTGGATTCCCTCGCCTCCCCGCTCGGCGAATCCGCCGCGGGGGGAGAAAGTGACATGCACAGGAGTTATGGCGCGTAAGCGCCGTAAACAATGCATTGTCAATAGGCCCGGGAGCGGCGCCCCCGCCGCACTCCGGCCCTGCCCCTTATTCAGGGCGTATTTGTGAGCTCAATACGGCTCACAAATCCGTCGGGAATAAGCCGTGTGAACATAAGGTTTAAAAATGTAAAGCTGATTCTGTAACAGTTTTCTAGAAGGAATAACAGAGGAAAATCTCAACACAGAGTTATAAAAGAAAATGCTCTACATATGTTATTTCCTATGGAATGTATTTACTAAAACAGACATGTCAGGAGAGGTCACAGGTTCTCTTTTAAGGTGGCCATATACCTCACACCAGACTCCCTGATACAAATACATGCTGAGCGAGCATATGGTTTCGGTGGACAGAGAGGATAAGGTGTTGACTCAGGCAGTGGCTTATCTTGTGTGGAAACAAGAATCTCAACATGCATGGTCCTTCCTTCTCCAAGATCTGCTGTTGAGTGAGATTCCGGACACTCTGAAACTCATTAGATAGCTGCCTTACTGTGTAAGTGTTTAGGTCCGTGATACTAATCATATGAGATTTGTTAATATACTTATGCTAGTTTTCTGCAATAAATACTAATGCATCTCAAAAAATTAGAATATAGTTCGCCAGAACTATCTTTTTATTTGTTACAGAGCTCACAAATATATTATTTTAAACCATGTAATTCATACTGTAATGCATCTATACAATATACGGGTTTCTCTATTTGACTTAAATTATTGATATCAATTAACTTTTCAGTGATATTCTAATTTTTTGAGATGCACTAGTACTTGTGCCTCTTCAAGAATTAGTAACGATTGTATATAATAGGCCATTCAAAAATGTTGATTGACAAGATTGACAAGGAGTGGACTACAGCTGGATTCAGCGCTTCCACCACAAACAGACGTATCCAGGACATGGGCTACAACTATCACATTTCTTGTGTCAAGTCACTCATCACCCAGAGACACCATCAGAAGCCTCTTACCTGGGCTGAGGTGAAAAGGGACTTTCATTTTTCAGATGAAAGTAGATTTTGCATTTCATTTGAAAATCAAGGTCCCGGAATCTGAAGGAAGAGTGGAGAGACACACAATCCGGGATGCAAGAGGTCCAGTGTGAAGTTTCCCCAGTCAGTGAAGGTTTGAGGAGCCATGTCATCTGCTAATGTTGGTACACTCTTTTATATCAAGTCCAAGGTCAGCACAATTGTCTACCGGGAAATTGCACTGAACTTCATTCTTTATGAAGCTTTATGGAGATGCTGATTTTGTTTTTTCAGCAGGACCTGGCACCTGCCCACACGGCCAAAAGTACCAATACCTGGTTTAATAACACCAGTATTAGGCTTTGTTCACACGGCTTAAATTGGGACGTATCTCGCCCCGTATTTAGTGCAGTACGGCGCTAAATACGGGGCGAGATATGTCCCAGTCATTACTGTAATCCACAGTTCTCATAGAGAACTATGGATTATGTCTCCTCTCCCCGCTTACACAATGCGACAAGCAGGGAGATAAGTGACATCTCAATTATTCACGCCATATACGCACCGTGAATAATGAATGTCTATGGGGCCGGCCCCCTCGCTCCCGAGCACACGGTGTAATAGCGGGCGAAATATGCCCCGCAATTATTGCCGTGTGAACATAGCCTTACTGTGCTTGATTGGCCAGCAAACTTGCCTGAACTAAACCCCATAGAAAATCTATGATGAGAGACACCAGAGCCAACAATGCAGCAGAGCTGAAGGGCAATCAAGGCAACCTGGGCTTCCATAACACCTCAGCAGTACCACAGCCTTCATGCCACGATGCATTGATGCAGTAATTCCTGCAAAAGGAGCCCTGACAAAGTATTGAGTGCATAAACTGTACAGGCCTTTCAGGAGGCCAACAATTCTTTAATACAATTGATTTTTTCGATTGGTGTTGTATACTATTCTAATATTCTGATGTATTGAATTTTGGGTTTTCATTAGCTGTAAGCCATAATCATCCACATTAAAAGAAGTAAAGCTTGAAATATATGGTTGTGTGTAACGAGTCTATACAATATATGGGTTTTTCTATTTGACTTGAATTATAGACATAAATTCACTTTTCAATGATATCCTAATCTTTAGAGATGCACCCTGTGTCTTTTTGGTCCGACACATATTAATGTGTTCAAAGAGTGGACATGTTCATCACACAACACTGTTATAGTGTCACAATTTATCTTAATTACTTGTTATTATTAATATTACCTAAGTGGAAATGCATTAAGTGAGCCAGTATAACCTGCATCTACTTACAGGTGATGAAAAGACGCTAAGCAAGTTGTGCGTCTACCACTCTGCATTTCAGGAGGCTGATGATAGAGGCTGGACGCCACTGCACGAGGCTGCAGCTCAGAAAGATAAAACTATCCTGGAAATAACATTAAAATGTGAGTGATATGTGTAATAGTATAGCAAGTAACCAAGCTAGAAGAGGTTTGGAGGCTGGTATGGCCTCAGCTTCTAGACAAGACTTTTCTATGTTATCGAAAACCAATTTTGTCCCATCAGCTACTGATTACAGCGTTTGGGAGCAGGAGACCTTGAAAGGAGAAACCCCCTCGTTTTTGGCTGTTGAACACTGCAGACTGGACAATGTCAGCTTCTTGTTGTCAAATAACTGTGACCCTGATGCCAAAAATGACATGGAAGAATCTTTACTCATTATAGGTAATTTCTCAATTGTCAATGGCTGGTAAAGTATTTTCAAGGCATATTCATAACAATTCTGCTCAAACAACGGCCTGGATCGATTGTCCAGTCATCATGTACATAATGCTTAATTACTGTATCATCATCTTATACACATCTATGATAACATTATAAAGTTGGAGTGTAGAACATAGATTATTGAGGTACAGTGGTACCTGTCAGGGGTGGGATATATTAGGCAGCAAGTGAATAGTGAGTTCTTGATATTGATGTGTTGGATGTAGGATAAATAGGTAAGTGTATGAGCCAACTTACAAAGGTCTACATGACTGGGTCAGAGCTTAGCCAAAACCTGTGGGGTGTTCCCAGTATTCGGTGGTTTGTACCTACCAAACCTGGACTATCATGCAATAGAGATAGATGACATGATTAATGTTTTCTTTTTTATAATCATCATGTTGACAGTCGGGTGTGTGCTTGGTTTACTTGGTAAAGAGATGGCAACAAGGTGTACCATGGAAAGACGCAAAGCTGGTGGAAGAGAGCGTGACGCTTTGAGCAATGTTGTGCTGGGAAATCTTATTTCCTATCGTCATAGCAATGTTACTTTGAAATGTACCACCAAAACACTGTTGCAAACCAAGTAAACGGTTTATGGCAATGGTATTTTCTACTAATATGGAAGCGACTACTTTCAACAGGGTAATGCAAGTGGATTCTGTAGTATAGTATAACTATTTATTACTGAATGATTGTTCTTACAGTGGTTCCATTTGGCATATGCTGACCACATCTTATAATTACCTTATATCTCCAAAACCAATTACTTACGTTTTGCTGATATACATCCAAACTTCTGGAATGCGCGGTCTGTATGTAATAAACTTTCCTACATACTTGTTCATCTCACGAACTTATTTTCCCTTGGTTGAGGGAACCTGGCGCCCCCGACACTGTCCCCCCTGCCCCCCTTTCTTTTAGGGCCTCCAAAACTTACCCACACTCCTCGCCCTGGAAAACAACTGGAGGAGGTGTCGCCCCTCCGTTGACACCTGCTCCTTTGTCCCGCTCCCCCTCTGCTTCCCTCACAATCTTCCCCTTTAGATGCACTTTGCCCGCTTTTTACCCCCCCTCCAACCTCCAAGTGGCTGTTATCTACCGACCGCGGGCCTGCCACTGCCTTTCTTGCCCTTTGCTTGGCTTCCCATTTTTTTCCATACACCCCCACTATCATATGGGAGGCTTCAACACCCCAAATCGACCCCCCCCACTCTGCTTCCAAAAAAAATATTTCCTTTGCTCCTCTTTGACCTCTCCCAGTGGACCTCGGGAGCCACTCACAAAGATGGACACACATGGACCTCCTTCCCCCCGCCTCTGGCCCCTATCTGACTTTCAAATTCCCCCACCCCATATCTGCCACAACCTCTCACCTTCTCCACCATCAACCCCACCTGCTCCTCCTGTTCATATCCAGTACGACCCGCGGGAAACCTAAAAACCCTCAACCGCTCACTCTCTCGACTCTCTTGCCCCCTTTTCCCATCTCCTCATTTAATGACCCAACGCACCCCACCACTTTTAAAACACCAAAATCCCACCACCCTTGACTCAGTCGTCCTCTCACAACAACAGAACCCGCAAAATCAACAGAAAACCCGGGGCAAAACAATCCCTAAACAGCTGGGGGCGGCTTCCCAAAATTGCAAAACGCCGCTGGAAAAAAACCCCCACTGAGACTTTCCCTCAAAAAAACAATCACCCACAGAAAAATCTGCACTCACCTCACCAAACAGAATTACTTCCCACCAATCTATATCCTCCCTGTCTCACAACCCAGAAAATTTATTCAAAAACCTTCAACCTTTTTCCCCTCCCCCAGCACCTCCTCCCCATCCCTCCTGACTTTGCCATTCACTTCCCCTTAGAAATAACCAATCAGAGAAAGCCTCACCCGCAGCCCCCACCCCTCCTCTACTTTTGAAAAACTTTTCCCCCCTTAGCTTGCTTCCCCCACTGTCACTCATGAAAACCCTTTCCCTCTTACGTCCAAATCCCCTCATACCTTAGTCTTGCCCCATGCCTCCCACCTCCCCCAGACCTAGTGCTTCTTCATCCCAGCCCCCCCATTCTTCAACCTATCCAAACTCTGGCATCTTCCCTTCCCTTTTTAAAATGCTACTATCATTTAAACCCTTAAAAAAAAACCCTTGACCCCTCCTCTCTGCCAACTATGCCCCATCTCACTGCCCCCTTTTTGTTCCAAACTCCACAGCAGCCGTCATCTTCAGCTGTCTCCCCCTCTCCTCCAACTCTCTTCTTACCCACTACAATCGGGTTTTCCCCAACCCCCCCCTCTCCCGAAAAGAAAACCCAAAAGTCACTAATGACCTAGTAATGCAAAAGCCTCAGCCCTACTTGTCCTTTTTCTTTAACTGTCCTCCCTTTTGACCTGTCGACCTTCCCTCCTGTACAAATCCTTCCTCCCTCGGCATCAGGGACTTGGGGCTTTTTTCCTGGACTCCTCTACCCCTGAGGGAAACTTTCGCGTTTTCTTTCGCCCCACCTCCCCCCCCCGGCCCTCTCTTTTGGGTGTCCCTCGGGTCCCCTGGGCCCTTTTACTCTTCTCTTTTACACTTTGGGCCTCGGTCGCTCATAGTTTCACTGGTTTTTATTCCCCCCCTGTATCTGACGATACCCAATCTACATCCGGGCCCCAGATGTTACCTCTCTGCTCTCCCCGGATCCCAACGTCTATCGTCCTTTCCCTCCTTTTTCTCCTCACGTCTCCAAAACTAAATGTGGAAAAACAAAAACTCAATCTTTCCCCCCCACTCAAAACCCCCCCCCCTGAACTCTCTTTTCCAGTAAACGGCCTACACTCTCCCCTTTCCGCGTCCCTCCCTTTGGGGATAACCCTTTCCTTCTATTTTTTAAACCACACATCCAAACCCTCACCTCGTGCCCCCCCCCCCCCCCCACCTGAAAAACATCTTCGCATTCTCATTCCTTAACCCTGACACTAAAAAAATGGTCCATGCCTTGCATCCCCCGGCCTAGGCTATGCAAATCCCTTCTTGACCTCCCGTCTAGCACTCTTGCCCCCCTTTAAAAACCTTTCAATCTGCTCCCCCGTTTACCCACCTCTCCCTCCTACTCTTCCCCCTCCCCCTCTCCCAAATCCTTCACTGGTTTCCCTTCCCCAGCGAATTCTTTTCAAGTTCTAACCAGACCTCCCAGGCTCTCCAGCCTCTCCCTCCATACTCTCTCCCCAAATTTCCAAATATCCCCTCACGCAATTGTCCCCCAAAGGATTTTTCCCCTCTGCCCCCCTTTAGCCCCTAAAAAACCTTCCCCAAAGATTTCTCCCGTGCTTCCCCCACATTTAAAAAAATCACTGCCCCAACCATCGACTTCCCCCCCTTTCACCAGCTTAAAAAAGAAAACTGAAAACCCATTTCTTCGGGCTACTTACCTACACTAACCTTGCTTCACTACTCCTCCACAAACATGTCTGCCCCCCACCTTTTTCTCTTTTCCCCCTCCCTTTTAGATTGTAAGCCCTCGCGGGCGGGGCCCTCTCCCCTTGTTTCCAAATTTTCATTACCCTTATCATTGTACTCGTTTGCTTATGTTTGTTTTTAACCCCCAAAAATCAGCGCCCTGGAATCAATGGCGCTTTAAAATAAATAATAATAATAATAATAACTATCAGGAAGATGATTCCGTAACTGAACTAAAAGGGGTTTTCCATCTCCCAACATTGAGGGCATATTGATAGGATAAGCCATAAATGTTTTTAAAGGGAGGGGCCACTTTTTGGGGGCCCCCAAACCCATCGAAATGGGGCCCCTGAATGTCTGTGAAAAATGAAAAGTTTACCATGCATTTTAAAACTCTCATTAAATTCAAGGCTTCAGCAGCCCCTTTCTTTGGGTGTACTGGGGCTCCCCTTGTCTATATCTAAAATATTAGAGGTTCAAACTAATAAATATATTCTTCATTTACATGGATAATTTATGCACTTAGATATGGCATTGGAAACCAGGAGAGTACTCCGGGGTTGGCCCACCTCCTCCTTTCTCTGGGGCCAGTTTTTTTCTTTTTTCCCAAAAACCTTAGCAAATTTGGGGGTAACCCTTTTATATGATTTTTTTAATCCCTTTTCCCTTTTTTCTACCCAATTTTTAGTAAACCCCCTACGAACCAAAAAATTTTTGTGCTACAAAATTTCTTGTCTAGGAACATTTCTGTAGCAAAAGCCTCTAGGCTGCAACTGTTCTTAAATGATTTAAAATTTTTGGGACATTTTTGAACAGGAAAGGGGAAATTTTCCCAAATGTTTTTATCTTAAATTAAACCGAGTTGCTTACACTCAATTTCATTCTTTTATTTTAAGTTTTTCCCAGCTTAAATTTTTAAACTATTTTTCCCTTTCTTTTCAGCAAAAACGTCAAGGATCCATGTTTTAGCATCAAACTTACCGCGCCCTTAAAGCAAAAGTTTTAAATTTTGGTTTGGATGAAAACAGGAGTGCTCTCCAAAAGGGGGGCAAAACGGGCCGCAAAGGGCATTTGTGGGTCTTCTACTTCGTGCAGGACGGGTCCTTACTCACCATTAAAATTTTGGGGTTAACCCCCGCTGGCTCGGGGCACGAATGGGGCATGCTTTATGTGATGGAGAGGGCCCTTTTGAAAGGGATCTGACCTTTTTGAAACGGAATATTTTTTTTATTTTAAAAGATCAACAAAAATTACACATAAGACACAAAACATAAAACATGAAAAAGCTTCAAAATATTGGAAAGATAAAATCAAATTTGTCCCAAATTGGGGGCCATTAAAAAAATATTTTAAAACTGTGTATATGAAAATTTAAAAGGGGTTGTCCCATTAAGACAACCTATATCCATGTGTCCTATTTATATGTGTATAAATGTCATTGAGGGGTCCCTTCCTTGGGGACCCCTATCTATGAGGGCAAAAACAGCTTTTAAACTTGATGAAATGGGGATTTCCCATATATTACATTTTAAAGGGGACCAATATTTTTCACGGGGGTTTGGGAGGGGGCAACAGTAAAGGGGGGAGGGCGTTTTTATTCTAGATTTACCAGAACATATTTTGTAATGGGTTTATTTTTTTCAAAGATAAAAAAGTTTTGATTTAAAAAAGGGGATATAATAGTCAAGTCACATTTTTAGGAAACCCGAGTTTCCAAACCAAAGGGCAGCAAAGAACAGGGTTGGGTGGGGTGGGGTGACTCAAAAAAAGTTCCCGGTAAAGGGTTTCAACAGGTTCTAAAGCCATTTGAAATGCATCCCCCCAGCTGTCGGAGGGTTTTTTAGGGGAGGATTTACATGGGGGTCCCCCTGATGCCGTTAAAGGTTTTAAACTCTAAGGTACTCACGGGGCCGGGTTTAATGGAATTCAAGGGGAAAACAAACTGCATGGGTTTTTTTAATCTCTGCAAGGATGGGTTTCCCAAAAACAAATTTAAAAATGCCTTCCACATGGTTTAGTGACCCCCCCGAGAATGCCAAAAAAAAACCTTTCCCCCGGAACCCCAACACGCCAACCCCAAAATTTTGTATTTCCCGGGAGTGATTGCCCAAATTTTTTTTCACCTGACACATTAATTTTCCACTTGTTTTGTTAAAGCAAAAAAAAGTTTTGGGTCATTGAAAAATTTTTAAAAAAAGCATTTTTTGGCCCGGGGAAAATTTATTAGTGAAAATGGGAGTGCCAACCCTTGTTTTTACACCCTGCTTTTAAAATCGGGCCCCGGTTAAAATTTGGTGCTAAGCTGCTCCACTGTAATGTGTAGGTCAGCTCTCATGTACCTTTGTAAAATAAAAGTTTTTGGGTAAACTTTAGGTAAACCTATAAAAGAAACCAAATTTTTAAAAAACCTGTTGGATACAAATTATTGATTAGTGTATATATTCCCCTAGGGGATAGAACTTTGCCTTTTGCCATACGGGTCCAACCGGATGGGGAAGAGACAAAAAAAAAAGAGGGTGTTGAAGTGGGCCCTTTTTTAGACCCCCCGCCCCACAGAAAAACTAAATTTTTTTTTAAAAACCCCCTTAACCCAAAGAAAAATCAGAAATTTAAAATTTTCTGATAAAAAAAAAACTTACCCGAAAATTTTAAAATTTGGAAAACTTTCTTTAAAAAGGCCCAAAGGGAATTAAAACACATCACTTTAAATTTTTTGCTTTAAACCTTAGAATCACTTTTTTGTCTTTCGCTTTTTTTAAGGAAACCCACGTATAAGCATTAAAATCCCTGTTTTTATGTTATATATATACTGCATATCCCAGATTGGGAAACCGAACATAGACAGTGCTGTTGTATGACTCATTACATCAAATCTTGATATAAAAAAAAAAAAAACTTCTTTTTAAATGGTCTTTTTAACACAAATACACAATGGCTGTATGTTAAAGGGGTTTTCTTGCTACAAAGATCATATCTATAATGATGGGAACAGTAAAAATAAGCACTTTTGCAATTGGTTTACATTACCTAAATCACTTTGTATAGCAACTATTAGCTAATCTGTGTTTGGCTGTCTAATATTTCATTCAGCCCTGTTGGGACATGCCCCCTGGATGTGACACACCCCCTGTGCCGTGATTGGCTGCCTGCACTCTGTGCTTACTCCCCTCTGAGCTGTGTAAAATGAAAGTGAAACTAGCTGCCTCAGCTGTCTATGCTGCCTGTGTCTGTATAATAAAAGCTCTCTTAGCTCCTCTATGCTCCTCTCCCAACCCTATGTGAAGGATCTGTGCAATTACTGAGTCTCTAGCTGCTACATTCACTCTCCCCCATATAACTCAGTCCTATACAGTCTGTTCCCACTCTATCTCCTGCCTGATAACAGAGGGGGGGGCAGAGTGCATTTCTCACACTTGTTTCATTAGTTCAGGCTGTGTGTACAACTGCTTACAGCAATACAGGTGTTCTTCTCTACAAGGAACTTGTGGAGCCTGTGAGGGAGCTGAGAGCTCTGCAGACATGATAACCATTGCAGGAGGTCTGTAAAGCTGTGACATCCTCTCCCTTCCACTGCTCACACAGAATGATGATATCACCAGTCTTCAGTGAGGGAAGACACGCCTCCTGGGAGGAGAGACATGCCTACTGGGAGGAGAGACACACCTCTGGTTTTGAAGCTGTAAGAGAGAGAAACAGCTCAAGTCTGTGAAAGCCAGTGATGAAAAAAAACCTTTAAACAAAGTTACTTTTAACTAATGTCACCTAAATTCATTTCTTCCACAACGTTCACCTCTCCTTTTCAAAAAAAACCATGGGGTCCACAATTTACACTTTCGCTTAATCTAAGGGGGCCGTTTGCCCCTCAAATACACTTTTACACAGTCACGTCACCAATTTCACAAACGGGGGCATTTTTAAGATTGCTCCCCCCCTTGATTTAAGAAAAAATCATCCTTTTTACAACTCTAATAAATTCTCCTTTTCCCATGACAGCAACAAGGATATGTTGCAGACAGCCCACGAACCCCTTTAAAAACCCCCCAACCAGGGGATACTTTGGCCTTCATTTCAGAGCTATCAATCCAAGCGAAGTAAAAATTTTGACTAAAAGACTGTATAAAAGTGAAATCTGACAATATTTTGGCTATAGGTCTGCATCTATTAATGATATAGGATACTGACACGTTGTATCCAGTAGACTAAAGAATATATAATATAGACCCCAAAAAAATATCAATTCAATATCACTTCTTTCTATGACTAATTTCTATAGACAACCATGCTGTAGCACTGGAATTCCTTAGAGACGGAGGAGTATTGTGACTTCTTCCAAGGCACGTAATGGGTAACGTTGTGACTGCCACCCCTACTGCAAATCCGATTGGTGCAAGAGATTAGATGATAACACCAAAGAAGCACTGCATGTAGTTGTTATCAAACAAAATATGTTGTGAAACAAAATATAGTTCCCAATGATTTTTATATAGATAAAAACATTTTTTGGAACAAATATTCCAAAGAAAATCCCAGCACCACACTTTTTTTCTCCCTCTTGACACCTAAAACCTAGTAAGCACCAAGAGTGATGGATATATAACTCGCTATTATTTTATATCTACATCAGTGTGTTAATTCCTGGCAGTGGGATTTGGAAATATGGAAGAAATAGATCCATGAAACGCAGCAGGAGCACTGAACTGTGAGAAGGACATCACGGGAATTATGCAGATTGTGTTGCAGCTCCTGGAGGGAGTGAATATTTGGGGATGCTGCCAATAAGGAGATTATATATGACATATGCAGAAAGCATGATTGCATTAAGGCTTCTTGCCAGGGCACCAAGGTTATATAAGACATAGCACAGGTTACAAAATACATGCACGTTTGTGAATGGATATTATGGTGCTCGTAATGAATTAGATGAGGTAATGCACAAAGTTACCATAGTTTAGCCAGCCTAGCCATAGTTTAAGGCTACCCTACTGTTGCTTTGGGTTATCTTAACTACATAAGTCAGACTGCTGTTTAGCCAAATTAAGAAAGAGCTGCAATTATGTGAATGGAAAGATAAGACAGAATAGACAAAATGCTATAGAACAGTGGTCTCCTGGAAGTTGTACTTCTGCAGTGGCTATAGGCAGGAGGCTGCTACCATAGTCTACAGTATTGAATATACCTGAGGACAGCACTGTTCTCAATGGCCTTGTTCAGAATGCCAGAATATGGTGGGTAACCTCCCAGGCCTCGTAATCAATGTAGACAATGCTGAGCAAATAGCACTCCATTTGCATGGTGATTTATTTTATGTCAATAAAACACCATCAGTTAATATGTCGTAGAAATAACAACTTTTGATGGTGACTCCCATCTCCAGGTGTCACGTTTGTGTCATCTGGCTCTGGTGGCCGGCGACCGCCGCTGCGACCATAACTGCGGCTTTGGTTTATTTCATTCTCCTGTGTGAACTCGTTTTTTTAGGGTGCTCTCACACGGTGCGGTTTTGGTGCATTAATTGTTGTGCCTTTCTGCACAAAAAACGCATCCAAAAAAACAGAGTCCAAGGTAACGGGGCTTTCACAGGGTGCGGTTTTGGTGCGTTTTTGATGTGTTTTTTTTTGGATGCGTTTTTTGTGCAGGAAGGCACAACAATTAATGCATCAAAAACGCACCAAAACCGCACCGTGTGAAAGCCCCCTTACCTTGGGCTCTAATTGAATTCTGGCCAACGCCCGTGGCCAGGCACTTTCCAGCACTCTTTGGGTTAATCAGTTCTCTTGGTGATTGACAGATTCTGCTCCCTATCACTTCTGCTCTTCTTCCTCCCCTTCCCTATTTATAGTCACTGCTTCCTTCCTTCTTTGGCTGCTATAGGTTTTTCTCACCTGTAGTTCGCCTGTACTCTCGTCTGTCAGTCTGTGCTTTCCAGACCTTTTGCTTGGACTCCGGTTACCCCTTTGCCTCACGTTTCTGTACCTCGTTGCCCGTTCTGTTACCGACTTGGACTGCCCAACTATGCTTACTTGTTCTGTGTTTGTTTGTCCCTGTCTGTGTTGCACTTTGCTCAGTGCAGTCATTAGTCTTCTGGTTGGGGCCGGCCTATTAAGGAGTCGGGTTGCGCAAAAGGCAGGGATAGGGGCTGGGACCAGTGTCAGGGCCCACTTGTCTTAAAAAAGTACAGAATGAAAAAGGTGATGGCCGGGTCCATTGCAGTTACAATTAGAAGGTCTGAGTAACGTTGCTGGTGTGTGTACATGGCACAGCGCTACAGCAGGCAATTTGCAGCAACGTTACTCAGACCTTCTCATTGTAACCACAACACACCCAGCCATCACCTTTTTCATTCGTCGGAAGACTTTTTTGTTCACCATGCAAGTTGAGTACCAACTATTTACTCAGAATTGCCCTTAGTCTACTGTCTGTTGTAGTCTATCTATCTTAGCATCCGTTACCAGTTTCACAAATATATCGCCACATTTTCGTCTTCGTTTCACAAATATGTTTCCGCTGCACTATTTAATAAAAAGCATTCGTACTAGCAGGATTTAAAAATATTCTCTCACTGAATGTTGCCTGAAGTGTGGTGTAGGATAATTCAGGCACCCTCTGGCCAGCCGCATTCACGCTTCCACGGATGTGCACATGGAAGGTTGAACGCTGCCCAGCTGGAGTGTCCTTGCATTATCTTATGGCTGTTACGGTAGGAGTAGTGGATCCTCTAGACCACCGCAAGAGGTGGAATAAGCCATGTCAGGGAGTGGAATCTAAGTAGGTCTCAGTGTTCACCAGAGCCGGCCGCTACCTCTGACGCGATTTGTTTGTTCCAAGACATTCCAAGCCAAGGCCAAGGGTGCGTAGTCTCCGACAGAGGAGTCCTATTGACGCAGGTTTAATAAAGCGTTCTTGAGGGAGAAGGCACGGCCTGGTGCCTCAAATTCACTTAGGAATGTAGTGAGATTGGCTGTGACAGGATCATCACTGTACCAGAGAGACGCAGCCTATGCCAGGGCTCTCCCAGAAAGATGACTTACCACGAAAGCCACTTTGGACCTTTTGGTAGGGAACTGACTCACCATCAGTTCCTCCTGCAGGGAGCACTGGGTGATGAAGCCCCATAGGGTCCCCATCAAACTTCGCTGACATAGAAAAACGTAGCTCAGGGCTGACGGACACCACAGAAACTGATGACTTAAGAGGGAGCCACGGGAGACAGCTGCTGCTGCTGATCAGTGCTGCATCATAGCAGACAGCTGGTTGAGCTGCTGTGCCTGTTGCGTGATCTGTTGTGACTACTGGGCCACAATGGTGGCACCTTAGTGGGATCCATGGCTGAGTCTTACTGTTATGGCAGGAATAGTGGATCCTCTAGAATACCCCAAGTGGTGGTATAAACCATGCCAGGGAGCTGAATCTAAGTAGGTCCCGGTGATCACCAGAGCCTGCCGCAAGGCAGGTTGGGCTTGCTGCGCTGGAAGTCCTACAAGGTCACTACCCCTTTCACAACTTGTTTGCAGTGGCAGCCGAGATGTTGCATGATATAGAATGGTCAGGCAAACTCGTAGTCGAGAGCAGGCAAGAAAGTAAGGACAGGCGGCAATGGTTCAAGGTCGAGGGACGGAGGTAACTGGCATGGTACACGGTATAGCAACGGAGCAACTCAGGATTGCTTTCTCAGTAGGCACGAGGCACTAAAGATCTGTAAGGGAACGAAGGGAGGTGTCCCAGATATATAGGGTCAGCGCCCGGCAATAACCAATTATTGGTGCACTTGCTCTTTAAATGTCAGAGAGCCGGCACGTGCTCCCTAGAGAGCAGGAGTGCGCACACCAACCGGCAAAGGAATATGGAGGAGCAGGAGCCTGGCTCGGTAAGTTGCTGCCGACAGTACGAGCGCATCCGCAGCTCGACATGCGGACCACAGCACCACTCGCCCCCGGCTGCGTACAGGGAGGGTGCAGGGTGGCTCGTTATGACGGCACACTTTTATCTCCATTAAAGGGGTTGTCTCACTACAAAGATTATAGTTGAAAATGTGGGGACCAAAAATCTAAGGATGTACGTCCTTGGTTACTATTGGCAAAGTGCTACGGTTTTAGAGAACGGGCTGGTTTACATGTGCTTAGCAACGGTGTTTGCTAACTGGTCAGGGAAGCATTCTGTCCTGCCCAGGTCGTGCACATGCAAAGGAAAGGCAGTTAAGAGGAGGGGCAGGGATGTGTGTATTGGCAGGCAAGGAGGAGAAGCAGTGAAGAGGATACAATACACACAACCTCCCTGCATTTCCTCTCACTGCTTCTCCTCCTTGCCTGCCAATACACACATCCCTGCCCCTCCTCTTAACTGCCTTTCCTTTGCATGTGCACGACCTGGGCAGGACAGAATGCTTCCCTGACCAGTAAACAACTACCGTTGCTAAGCACATGTAAACCAGCCCGTTCTCTAAAACCGTAGCACTTTGCCAATAGTAACCAAGGACGTACATCCTTAGATTTTTGGTCCCCACATTTTCAACTATGATCTTCATAGTGAGACAACCCCTTTAAGTGAGTGAATATTTTTAGATACCACTAGAACGAACACTTTTTATTAGATAAGGCAGTGGAGACATGTTCAGAGATTTATTTGTGAAATTGATAACGGATGTTGCATATTGATTGGTATATACTCATTGGGTATTGTTTTATTAATATTGATGTTTGAATTATGTGTCATTCTTGTTACCTGAAAAATGTTGTTGTTCAATAAGGATAGTAACAGCGCGGGTGCATTTCTTCTTTGTTTGCATTTACTTTACTGCTTGTAGGGGAAAGCAGAAAACCCCTTGAGCAGCCCGCAGCTTATCTTGTACAAAACATTGGCACTAGCACTTATTGCTGTTTATTTTTTAGTCTATCTCTCGGTCAGCATTTTTTCTTCTTTTCCTGTAGGAGCCTCTGTTATGGCACAGGCCTCTGACTCTGCCTCCATCCTGTTTGAAGCATCTGCCGCTGGTAGCCCAGACGCTGTATCTCTGCTCTTGGAATATGGGGCGGATGCCAATATACCAAAGCACTCTGGTCATTTACCTATCCACAGGGCTGCATACCGAGGGCATCTCTTGTGAGTACACCTACTCTATATATCCAGGATTACAGAGAAATGATCTGCTTTTGTTGTAGAGATAGTTCCATCCCTGTCCTATGAAGTGTACTGCAGCTTTGCCCAATTCACCAGCCAAAAATGGCACGGTTTGTGTAAAACAAAAAAGGTGACTTCTTTGTGTCTTTCAAGGGGAATCCACTGACTGTCCTACAAGAAGAAAAATACATAGTGCTCTTCCTCAGGAAATTAGTAGTAGTCCCATCGTAGTGCCCTGTATATGAATCAGATAAAAATAGATTACTCAGCTTGCTGAAGAACTTGTCACTGACTGGAGGACGTGCCGACAAGTGTAGTTCTGCAGTTCTAATCATTCACTTTGTACACGGTTATAATCCAGTAGTATTAGCGCCCTATTAACATAGCTGTTAGGCTGAAGCGTGTCATCATCTCCCAGATATTAAATATATTAATGCTGAGTTATTATAAAATGCTTTGCTTGCAACATAAGGTAAAGTGATCTTACTGACTTCCTAAAAATGTTGATTAGATATGACACATTAGAAACCAGGTTGTTCTTGGGCATGTAGATGTACTAGGGTCACCAATACAAATTGATGTGATGACCCTAGATTGCATAGATAATTGACAGCACTCCAAAGCTATGATGCAAAAGTGTAGATTTTATTCAATGTTTATCTACAGGCTCCAGAACACACAGAAAAGTGTAATAGTGACCAATTATGATGATTCGGTCTGAGACCTGTTTCAGATAAGTCACATAAAGCCCCTTCGCTCTTGCTCTCTCTTCTGTATTTATGCGACTTATTCGAAAAAGGTCTCAGACCGAAACATCATAATTGGTCACTATTACACTTTTCTGTGTGTTCTGGAGCCTGTAGATAAACACTGAATAAAATCTACACTTTTGCATCATATATTTGGAGTGCTGTGAACTATCTATACTATGTTCTTGGGACTTTTTCCCAATTTTAACTAGCACCCTATCAACATAATCTACCCTTGGAGTGACACCCAGTTAGCAATATATGACACTAGATTGTGTTATCAATGCTATTTATTTATTTTTAATTATTATTTCTTTGTCATTAGTGGAAAAGACAGTCCCTGGTGCCCAGTGGCATAGTGCTCCAGTCCCTGGTGTCTCGTAGTCAACTACCTGACCACTGTCACACAAATCCATTTCTTCTTCTATTAAAAGAAAGATTAATTATGGTACATCAGGCGATGACAGGTTGATCTCTTGAAGTAGGTCGCTGTCCTAGTACTAATCTTTGCACGAGGAGCAGTGAAAGAAAGTGACAGCGCTCTCTGTTACCAATAATACATTGCTTGGCATAAATGAGTACACCTAGTTTGAAAAGTAGGATTTTATTCAATAACTCACTAAACACGAGAACCATTGCCCACATTAAGACTTTTCAGTTTGACACAGATTAGTTGATGCAAAATGAAAACCCCTCCCCACCATCAAAAACTATTAGATCTAGTGTTGTGTGACCTTTATAGGATTTAAGGACGGGCTCCAAGTCTTCTTGAACAAGTTGGTGACATATTGTTTCTATATCTTTCCATCCAAGAACGACCTCTTTTAGAGCCTGAATGCTGGATGGAAAGTGATGTTTTTCAGAATTTCCCCAAAGGTGTTCCATTGGGTTCAGATCAGAAGATGTACTTGGCCACTGAATCATTTTCACCCTCTTCTTCAGAAAAAAAAAGTGTGAAAGTGATTCATTGGCCAAGTATGGGCCACATAAAAGCAGTGCCGCCAAATGTTTCACTTTAGGCAACATGCAATTTTCTTTGTACTCCTCACCTTTGCGACACCACACAGTGGAAAAAAAAGTATTTAGTCAGCCACCAATTATGTAAGTTCTTCCACTTAAAAAGATGAGAGAGGCCTCTAATTGACATCATAGGTCGACCTCAAATATGAGGGACAAAATAAGAAAACAAATCCAGAAAATCACATTGTCTGATTTGGAAAGAATTTATTTGCAAATTATGGTGCAAAAAAAGTATTTGGTCATCTATAAACAAGCAAGATTTCTGGCTCTCACAGACCTGTAACTTCTTCTTTAAGAGACTCCTCTGTCCTCCACTCCTTACCTGTAGTAATGGCACCTGTTTGAACTTGTTATCTGTATAAAAGTCACCTGTCCACAACCTCAAACAGTCACACTCCAAACTCCACTATGATGAAGACAAAAGAGCTGTCGAATGACAAGAGAAACAAAATTGTAGCCCTGCACCAGACTGGGAAGACTGAGTCTGCAATAGGCAAGCAGCTTGGTGTGAAGAAATCAACTGTGGGAGCAATAATTAGAAAATGGAAGACATAGGCCGTGTTCACACGGCTTATTCAAGACGGAATTGCGAGCCGGATTGCGCTCGCAATTCCGGCTTGACTAAGGTGCGGGGGCGGGGAGGGGGCGCAGCCCGCCGGCCCCATAGACTTCCATTATCCACGGCACGTATTGCGCCTGGATAATGTGCATGTCAGTTTCTCCCCGCCCGGCGGATTCGCCGAGCGGGTAGGAGCGACGGAATCCACTGTTCTCTATGAGAACGGTGGATTACCGTATTTACGGCGACGGATGGGCGCTGTACTGCAGCGCAAATCCGGCGCGCAGAACGGCGCCAATCCGCGGCCAAATAAGCCGTGTGAACAGCCCCATATAAGACCACTGATAATCTCCCTCAATTTGGGGCTCCATGCAAGATCTTGTGGGGGTCAAAATGATCACAAGAACGGTGAGGAAAAATCACAGAACCACATGGGGGGACCTAGTGAATGACCTGCAGAGAGCTGGGATCAACGTAACAAAGGCTACCATCAGTAACACACTACGCCGCCAGGGACTCAGATCCTGCAGTGCGAGACGTGTCCTCCTACTTAAGCCAGAACATGTCCGGGCCTGTCTGAAGTTTGCTAGAGAGCATTTGGATGATTCAGAAGAGTATTGGGAGAATGTCATATGGTCAGATGAAACCAAAGTAGAACTTTTTGGTAGAAACACAACTTATCGTGCTTGGAGGAGTGGCTTTGCAAGAAGCATTTCAAGGTTCTGGAGTGGCCTAGCCAGACTACAGATCTCAACCCCATAGAAAACCTTTGGAGTTGAAAGTCCGTGTTGCCCAGCGACAGCCCCAAAACATCACTGCTCTAGAGGAGATCTGCATGGAGGAATGGGCCAACATACCAGCAACAAAGTATTGAGATGAACTTTTGTTATTGACCAAATACTTATTTTCCACCATAATTTGCAAATAAATTATTTCCAAATCAGATTTTCTGGATTTGTTTTCTTATTTTGTCTCTCATAGTTGAGGCCTATCTCCGATGTCAATTACAGGCCTCTCATCTTTTTAAGTGGGAGAACTTGCACAAATGGTGGCTGACTAAATACTTTTTTTCCCCACTGGACAGGTATAAGCATCACTCTCCATCCCGCATTCAGACTCTAAAGAGCTCGTTCTTAAAAAATGGAAAAAGATATTGCAATATATCGCCGACTTGTTCATTTCATACCTAGAGGACTTGGTATTGTCCTTTAAAGTCATGGAGGTCACACAAAATACTAGATAAAGGGGTTTTAACTGTGGAATTTCTGCATTTTTGCATCAACTAATAAGACTAAAACAGAAGATTATTTAGTCTAAGATATAACTTTAGTTTGTTTTGGGTTAAAAATGTCAAACATTTGGAAACTGTTCTTATGCTTAGTGAGCTATAGATTAAAATCTTACTTTTTAAGGGGGGGCGTACTCATTTATGCTGAGCACTGTCTGTGTGCTTCAGTGATTCATACTTGAAGATGCATTTATTCTTTGCATATCTGAACCCTGCTACCTAGAATTCACAATGTAAAGTGTATGAGAACAGCCCAACATCTGCTGTAGATGGAAACAAGTACTGATCACACTAAATCCTAAAATCTCCTCCCATCTGTACTAAAGAGTCACAGTGGGGTCCAGCAGACCTTTATCACCATCACTCTATGGCATAAAGTACATGTCCAGCTTATGACTTAGCGCTATGACAGACCCAGCAATGTGTTCTGGGCTGCTCAGCCCCCATTCAAAGTTTCTTTCCAGCAATGCTTTATAGTAAAAACAATCTGGCCTGAAGATTAATTGGTTGAGTATCACTGTAGACCTGGACATTTAAATGTGAACCAGGGGTTTTCCTGACCAAAGAAGGACAAAGTTGAAGGGAGGTTAAATGTTAGATAAAGGAAACTTTGTAAAAAGGTCTGTTCCGATGCTGGTGCATGGGTTCATCTTGTCACTGAACTGGCCATGGCCAAAAAAATATAACCATGGCAAGCACCTAATGGCTAAATTGATGTTATCACATTATCTCAGAAGTAACTTGGAATGGACCATATTTGATAAGGTGACTATGTACAAATCTCTATATGAACCCCCTGCAACCTCAATTCTATAACACCTTGTAGCATGCAGCCTACAACCAATACATCTATTAAAAGTGTAGTGGGAGTAGATATTTTAATGTTTTTATCAGCAATGTTAAGATTTCACATAGTTAGATTGCAGCTTATCAGAGGTATAAGGTGTAACTAGAATTCATAGAGCCCCATAGCAAAATGAGATGGGCACCACCATTAATAACTGAAACAGCTTCTAAGTAGCAGTCTAAAGTTATGGGATAATAGTGCCATGCTGTATATCCGAAACCCCACAGAGCAGTGTTAGAAAATCACCAACTTGCTAAAAAAAAACCCCATAAAATTAATGAGTAAAAACAAAAAGTGCAATGTTCTTGAATTTAAGAGGGACCCCTTTATCCTAAGGGCTCCACAGCAGGTGCTATGGTTACGTGCATACACCTGGTCAATGATTTGGACAGTTCTGCAGGCATGAAATGGAACCTGTACGTATATGTCCTTTGTTGCACTTTGTGGAGTAACTTCTTCTGTTATCTGCAGGGCTTTACGGTTGCTGATCCCTGTTACAGACATGTCTGCAATCAAAAGAAGTGGCATCAGTCCAGTTCACTCAGCAGCTGCCGGAGGACACCCTGAGTGCCTGGAGCTACTTCTCCGATCTGGTTTTGATGTCAATTTCATGCTGGCCCAAAGGGTTCGCAAGGGATACGATGATGAGAGAAAGTCTGCCCTGTACTTTGCAGTTTCCAATAGTGATATTTCATCAGCTAAGCTCCTCCTAGATGCTGGGGCTCTTCCCAACCAAGACCCAATTAACTGCTTGCAGGTGGCTCTAAGAATGGGCAATTATGAACTGGTCAACCTGTTGCTTCGCCACGGGGCTAACGTCAATTATATCTGCAGAGTCAACCCTTTGCACTTCCCCTCGGCTCTGCAGTACGCCCTCAAGGATGAGGTGATGCTAAGGATGTTACTGAACTATGGATACGACGTATATAAGTGTTTTGAGTGTCCTCATGGAAATAACGTACATTCTATACGTGGATATGAAGGTTGGACTTCTACAGTTATCAAAGATACCATGGTATTTATTATGCTCATATGGTTGATTTATCCAACGAATCTTCACATTGACACATACATACTATTGTCACCTTAGTTGTACTCTGACTCAGGTCCCACCAGTAAATCTGCATGGGCCTCAGCCAATTGAAAACTTTTTTCCAAATGCTAATTTTTAATCACTTTCAGAGACGGTTGGGTCCAATATGAAAACCAGCTCCCAATGTGGTTGCCACACAATTTTTCCAGAATCCACACTCTTGAACATCCAGAGCTAACTTACACTGCACAACAAGCAATGCTTGCTATTCTAGGAAAGCAGATTAAGGCTATGTTCACATGCCGTATTTGCGGGGAGTATTTCGGGGTGTAACTGCACTGCAATGCAAACAAAGTACGCCCTGAAGATACAGTAAAATCATAGCACGCACTAAGGGCCACATGTATGAAAACTGTCTAGGTCTAAAACTCTCTTTGTTGCCCAGAGCAACCAATCAGAGCACCCCCTTCATTTCATATAGTGCTCTGGAAAAATTAAAGGGGCATTCTGATTGGTTGTTATGGGCAACAAAGTGAATTTTAGACCTAGACAATTTTCATACATGTGGCCCTAAGTATTTTGATTTTACTATGTATTCCCCTGCATCCACTACTTGCCTGTAAAAAGAAGGGACATGTCACTTCTTTCGGGCGCTGACAGGGAATGTGAAACGGAATTTGAGCCGGGACAAAGCGCTGTAGAAAGTATGTGCTGACAAGCTCGTACTTTTGACAGCATGCATATAGTGGCGCGCACAAGTACATGCTGCTATACGCTGTATGAACTCGGCCCAAGGCTAAGTATGTATCATCTATTTAGTATGTATGCCAGGAAAGCTCCCAACATACAGTATACACTAAATGTAACTATAGGAATAAATGGCCTGATGGAGGCCAAAAGTATGTTTTACGGCACGAGCCTAGTCTATTCTACAAAATGTCATTCAGTTGTTTTTAAACATTTTTACAGAGGTTCCCTATAGATGGCGAATGCCAATATTTTGGCGATTGTCTAATGTGCGTGTACGTTAAACTGAAGTCAGAGATGTGTTTTGTTAGTATTTGAATCAGTAATTTGCATCCATGACTGACACATAAACTGAAAACGGTTATGAAAAGATCTGCAACTCATGGTACAGTTTAGGGTTTTTTTTTTTTTAAACTGTAATAAAAAAAAAAAATTAAAAATACTACTGTCCTAATGATGATGATGCCGGAGGTCTCCCCTGGTCTTCGGTTTACTTCTGGCTGGCGGTGGTCAGCAACTGAGTGCTAACGTGCCTTTGCCCGACATCACCATTTGGAAGTGAACAGCTCTGAACGTTAACGTCAGGCAACGACATGGGATGATCGCTGCCAGTAAATAGAAAAACGGGGGAGACTGGTAGCAGCGTCATCACTGGAACGATGGTGACTGGCGAGGGAAGTAGGAGTTTTTTTTTATTTTATTGGAGCAGCAATATCTTAAAGGGATGCTGCCTCTCAGACCCAAGTCGACCACAAAGAAGGACCATCTAGCAACACTTTCACTGCTCTGCTATCAGAGCTCACAGAAGGGGAGTGAGAGTAATCTACGCATATAGAAAAACACCGTGTGAACATACCCTAAGGGCTCGTTCATGCAGCTTATTTCAGAATGGATTCACGTCGGATTTCCAATCGTCAATCCGTTACGAAATCAGTTGAAAATCAGTGTGAAATAAGTTTCACTAAGTGTGGCACGTATTTTGCGACAGATTTACAAACCCCATTCATTATATGGGTGAATCCGTCGCGAAATCCAGCTCAATAAGTGACAGGACCATCGTTTTTCCGGCCGGATTGCCCATTGCCGTATTTCCCATTGAAAGCAATATTAAATGGCCTGTTACTTATTTGTAACTGATTTCGGAACGGATTTACCATCGTAAACACGGCGGCAGATCCGTTCTGAAATAAGCCGTGTGAACGAGCCCTAAGGGCATGTTCACACGACGGGTTTGGCTGCGGCTTTTGCCGCGGTCCCCGCGGCCAAACCTTGTCCTAACCTCGCCGCAAACTCGCGTCTCCCGATGCGGGTTTGCGGCGCGGGCACTGGGCGTGGTCATGGTGCAAGTGGGGCGGGGCTTGCGGCGCGGGTTTGCCCCCAGGCAAATTAGTAGGCAGGGGGCAACCCGCGACACCAGCCGTGGCCACCGCGCTGAGGACCCCCTGTCAGAATTGACAGGAGAGTCCTTAAACACGCGCGGCAAGGCCGCGACGTGTGAATATTAACGCGGTTTCCCATAGGAAACCATGTTAGTTAATAAACTAGGCTATTTGGCCGCGGTTTTGGCCGTGGAAACGCGTCGGAACCCGCGGCCATAACCGCGCCCAAATCCGTTGTGCGAACAGGGCCTAAGGGCGCTTTCCACATTACAGTTTTAGTGCGTTTTTCCTCTTGCAGGTCTTCACAGCAATTAAACTGCCTTTATTACCAGCAAGCTCCTTTCAGTTGTTGAAACTGTTTTGCAAGGTGTTACAAGTGAATAATCAATAATTGTGTTTGAAGTCTTGCAGTTTCTAAACACAGTAATTGATTCCTCACTTGTAACACTTCGCAAAACAGTTTAGATAACTGAAAGGAGCTTGGTGGTAATAAAGCTTATTTACTTGCTGTGCAGTAATGTAAGTGAAAAAATTCACCAAAAATGCTGTAAAACTGCACCATGTGAAAGCACCTTAAGGACAGCAGGTAAAAACATTTCTAAACCATCCTCATTAGGACAACTGCTGCTCATATGCCTTAATGCATGTGGACATCATAGACATGGTCCCCGCTCTAGTATTTTATTGGGTTTAACTATACCCATAGCAGGCATAGCAACTGCTATAGAGTCCAGGGGTTTAGGGGGCCACTCAGGTCTAAGATTTTTGTAGGCTGAAACTAATTTGTGGCTTTCTGCTGTCTAACAGAACTTTTTGGGTTCTTTAAAATATATGGCAGTAATATTTATACCTTTAATTATTGCTTTTATGCTGCTGTTTTAGTTTCCTGTCATTAAGTGGTGAGACCCATCTCATTTTGCTATGGGGCCCTATGGATTCTAGTTACGCCCTAGAGCCAAGTGGACTTGGGCTGTCTGAGTAATACTACATTTCTCTTGCAGTGGATGTCAGGCTGTTGAAAGGGAACAAAATAAAAGAAAAATATTAGTGAGAACAGAGGCTAAGATAGCAAGGAGCAGTCAAAACGTGGTACAAGTGGACAACTCAAGCACTTATTTCTGTGTTAATCTGGTCTGGGTAACCATTGTGGCTCTGCCTTAGTTGCTGAAGTAACCACTTTTCTCTGGAGTGCAGACCCTGTAAAAAGAAAAACACTGCACAAGATTTCCAGATGTATGGGCCTCAGCATGCAATATGTTCAACATACAATGGCCATTCCAGGGACACTGTACAGTATGTTCCAGACACTAATTCAGCCAATTATCATGAATATTTTACCTGTAACACCTCTGTATTAGTGAGGAGCATGCAGTAATTGGCGGTCTACTAGCGGCTCTTTACAGTACAGTGCAGTAATACATGTTCTGTATCGTTCTTGACATGTGGCAGGATGAGTGGCTACTCTGGGCACTAGGACAGAGCCCCATTTTCCTTTTTCTGGTGCCTTGTATATAAAGTACATGACTTAAAGATGCTTCAGTCCTCAAAAGAGAAAGCTCTCCAGCAGCTTTCTGTAAAATGTAAGGACTTGCTTTATCTGGATTAGTATCTGCTTCATTTTCTTTAATCTTTATTTTGCTTTATGTTGGTGACGTGTTGGGGCCTCGGTTTCAGGTAACAGTTTTCCATAGCCTTATAGTTTCAACATACAATGGTTGTCTCGGAACCAATTAATATTGTATGTGCAGGGAGCACTGTATATCATATGTTCTATAAGCAGTGGTTTCATGTTACCATTGGTCACTAATAACAAATAATATACCATAAATGTATTTATTTGACCAAATCTTATCCATACCTGTCACTTTCTTTTGCTCAGTTCTGTGAGGTTATCACTCTGACATGGCTCCGGCACCTCTCTGGAAATGTTGTTCGCGTCATGCTGGACTATGTCAACCATGTGGAGTTTTGCTCTAAGCTTAGAGACACGCTTGTAAAGCAGAAGCTCTGGCCTGAAATTTACTCTATCTCAAGTAAGTAACTCATAGTCTTAAATTCAGTAAATTCATCTTTATAGTGTAGATCACTGGTAGATTAAAACGCTGCTGACCCCAAACTTTGCGATCAGCCCCTGCTTTTTGTAGCGAAATTCCAAACTTAGTTATACAAAGATAACAAGCTCACTTGGTGCCATAGGCACCATCCTGTGTCCTTTAAGGCAGTATTTCCATCTCATACTTTACTACACTTGATCTTAGCTAAAAGGCTGAGAAGCAATCCCACCTCATACTTGTATGGCACATGAAGAGAATATGCCATAAATGTCTAAGGGGGCTTTCACAAGGTGCGTTTTTGATGCGTTTTTTTGTGCAGGAAGGCACAGCAATTACTGCTGTACATTGCTGCACAAGAATCCCGGTAAATTCGCGGTAAAATCGTGGTAATTACCACGATTTTTGCCGCAATTTTTGTGCAGCAATGTACAGCATTAATTGCTGTGCCCTCCTGCACACAAAACGCATTGAAAAAATGCATCAAAAACGCACCAAAAATGCACCGTGTGAAAGCACCTTAATGCTTTTGTGCAGGTGCCTTTACCAGCCACATGGGCTGCAGCTGTACATTATGGAGAGGTGGCCGTACAAGAACGATTTTCTCTATTACCTTTTGTGGGAGTTCTGAGTACAGCCAAGTGAGTGTGCACTCAGAATATCTATTGAAATGAACGGAGAAATAAAGCACATGAGTGCAAGACCTGCACCTACCAGACATTAATGAACCTGATGTATTCCTATAGCATATACACACCCTGGGCTCGTAGACTTTCTGCTTTGAATGCCTTCCACAATGTCCCCATATTTTCCTATTTTGACGACACTTCAAGACACAGCACTGTAAGTTAGTAGGAAATTTCCAGCCTCAAAGGGAAGCTATCACCATTTTTTTCCACTAATTAAGTTACTGAAACATTCTTTTCTTAGCCGTTATTTTATGATTGTAGATTTTTTAATTCTGTGATTATGGAAGTAGCTATCCTGTCTGAGCTGCTTTTAACAGCATTGAGAGATGCTTTATAGCAGCTTCATGGACATAGGAGTCTGTGAACTGAGTTCTAGGCTTGCCCTGTGATCTAGGAAGAAGTCACGGTGAGGGGAGGGGGAGCTGTGACTATCTCCTATTATGAATAGTGGATCTTCTGTTCTCTATACACATTGCTATTACCAATCGCTGTAATCCGCCTGTGCGAATAATGAGGAGACTGCAGGAAAGTTTTCTCTACACAACAGGAAGTGTCAAACTATGATTAGGCCTAGTGACCAAAATGAAAGCTGTAGGATTTAAAAAAAATATTAATAGGGATATGGGAAATTAAAAAAAACACAACCAATCATACTTAAAAAAATGTATTTACCATAAAAACATGAGTTAAACAGTAGGTAATTTTCTAATGACACATTCCCTTTAAGAAGCCCCCGTCCCCATCATTGGAGTAATTATAATGTATAGAGCTTGTAGACTTGTTACAAGTAGGTACCATCCCCGGAAGCATGAATAGGTTTTTACGGCAATGGTAAAGTGAAGGAGGTGGCACAATCATCCTGGACTGAACATTTCCAGTTTCTTCTTCTTTTTTTTAGCCAATCCACGGTCCCTGAAACACCTGTGTCGTCTGAAGATCCGGAAATGTATGGGAAGGCTTCACCTGCGATGCCCGGTTTTTATGTCATTTCTCCCTCTGCCCAACCGCTTAAAAGATTACATCCTGTACAAGGAATACGACCTGTATGGACAAGGGAACTTTGTACGGACCTGGTAATATGCATTATTATAAAAGAAGATAAAAACAGCTTATTTTAGCTGCTGGAAGGACAAGCAGAGAACAGTGGAGGAATTCCTTACTTTGTAGACTTTTTGATTGACTTCTATTAATGCAAAAATAATATATCAACTACCAGCTAGATGAATGGCCAGTATCCAGAAACCTCTGACTGATTCAAAACCACATGAAAAAAAGAGGTAATGTCTAAAATATAACTTTTATTAATAATAACTTAAAATATATTCCACTAACAACTCTCTCTAGAACTACCAGGGAGATACTGTACAATGAATAACAGTCCCTACCCTAAAGTGCAAGATGATCGCCCCGATAAAGGGCGCTCTTGCCCAGAACCTGTCCCTAGGAAAATTGACAGATATGATCCTTTAGTCTGGTCCCAACATGTTTCGACCAGCCTGTAAAAATTATTATACCTGGTCACCTAAGGGGACCAAAATGCAGGAATTCAGACTAAAGGTGTTCAAAAATAATTGCCAAAAAATATATACTATAGGTATACTGTGCTTAATCCAAGATACCTGATAAAATGACAATACCAACTAGGGAAAAAGAGAACAAGGATGATGTATTCATCCCAGAAAGTAAGAGGTGGTCATATCCAAAAAATCTCAATACCTTAAGTAAAAGTAATGTACCTTACCGATAGGTAGAGGAACCACCCCACTGTTTCAAGGTGTAGTGATTATAGACACCTCTATGTCATTACATTTAATTAAGGTATTGAGATTTTTTGGATATGACCACCTCTTACTTTCTGGGATGAATACATCATCCTTGTTCTCTTTTTCCCCAGTTTGGTATTGTCATTTTATAAGGTATCTTGGATTAATCACAGTATACCTATAGTACATTATTTGACAATTATTTTTGAACACCTTTAGTCTGAATTCCTGCATTTTGGTCCCCTTAGGTGACCAGGTATAATAATTTTTACAGGCTGGTCGAAACATGTTGGGACCAGACTAGAGGATCATATCTGTCAATTTTTCCAGGGACAGGTTCCGGGCAAGAGCGCCCTTTATCGGGGCGATCATCTTGCACTTTAGGGTAGGGACTGTTATTCATTATACAGTATCGCCCTGGTAGTTCTAGAGAGAGTTGTTAGTGGAATATATTTTAAGTTATTATTAATAAAAGTTATATTTTAGACATTACCTCTTTTTTTTATGTGGTTTTGACTTTTATTAATGGTTCGGCAATTTCATTCTTGGGAAATAATTTGGTTGCAACTTGAGAGAAAAAAAGATCCTTGTTTGACCATCACAGGTAGAGTTATCTTATTGATGGAAGCAGCAAGGCAAATGTGTCAGTGTTCATTTTCAATTTTCTTGCAAAAACACTGGACAAGCAATGTTTTTCAGACAGCCACTTGGTTGGGGTGTATGACCTCTTAGAAATCTAAGGCTGCCAAATCTCTGTTCTCAGCATTGTGAATGGAACAAAATACTATCTGCAAGAATACGACATACTCGTCCTGATCTCCAGAGGAAAGAGGAGTCTCGTTGGCAACACTTGAGGTCGGGAAGGCTAGACCTGCACTCCACCTAGCTTGTCTGACTGATGGATTAAAAAGTAGAAGAGAACAGTGGTGGATAGCAACTCTCTATGGAGAAAACTGCATGGACAAAATAATGGAAATCATCATTTTAACAAATGTTAACTTAAAAAAAAAAATCATGGCAGAGGATATCTTGTACAGTTTATACAATATGTAATTACTGCTTATTGTTAATACAAAATGATAATGGTAATACAAAATTGTATGTCATCCTGTCAGTAAAGCTTATAAAAAACTATTTAGAACTGATGCTAAAATATCTTTATGTAATGTATTTAAATTTGAAAAAAAATGGATCCTGGTACAGGAGTGGCTTCAGGAAGATGAGTTTACAGCTCTTACCTGATTCAAGGATCCGACTGCACGCTATGAGAATACTGTCATTTTGCATATACTTAGAGGTGATTGCAGCTCTTTTAAAGGCACCCCTGTCCATAAGCGCTATGAGAACATATGGACGTCATGGGAGGGGACGTGATGAGGACGCTACTGCTCGGATCCCTTCTATAATCTAGAGAAAAGGGACACTGCAAGAGTCTTCTGCTCTGGAGGACTCACTAGAATATGTACCACGAGTTGACACATTTCCCTGCATTGGCTGCTGTCTAAAAGTCCAGATGTGAAGACTCTATTGCAACTCCTTACAGCTGATTCTGGAGTTGTGAGCAAGGTTATAGCAAGATGGCGACAGAGGATGTCATACAACATCATATCCCGTCATAGCTCTGTGCAGACAAGATACAATATGGCTGCAACATAAACCAAGGCAAACGGACTCCCAGAGTTCTAGAGTTTACCAATGAAATCCACACAGTCGGATTAGTAAAATGCTTTCTTGTGCCATTACAACATATTACAAGTACATATACAAAACTTCCAAAAAGGTATGGTAGATTCTTAAAAATTATCAACTGTTTAGCGTTATATACAAATCACAACCACGTAAATCACAAGGCATGGTCGTATTCTCAGGGCAGCCGGCTTAGAGGACAGAAAAATGGCTACAATTGTCTATGATGGTGATTTAACACACAGTACAAGATCCATACACTTTTACCATGGAGAGGTGTACAGGTTTGCCCAGCTCCAGCTATTCAGTGCATGGAAGGGAATAGTAGATGAATGAGTCTATACAGACACAGGTCATTGTAAAAATACGCAATAATATTGCTATTCAAAGTAGTTCTGCAACAACTGAGGCCTGAGACATGTGCCTCAATGACGTGAATGGATAGACCACAATATGATCAATAGATCAACCAAAACTCCGATTTAGGAACAAAATAAGGCTTGCCAG
>JAODAL010004983.1:90000-149189 GCA_025379985.1 Phyllomedusa bahiana
CCTATAGTTTGATCACAGGGGTACAGCCTATTCTAAGGATAGGATAAGACAACAATGTTTAAAGCAAAACTGACAGGTGGATTATACTATCCTGAGAGCAGGATGTGATATAGGGAGAAAAGCCGAGCTCTGTGATATAAGCTAAAGAAAATCATAAAACAGAATGTGAAAGCACTGCTTACCCCGCCCACATGCAGTGATTGACAGTTTGCGCTGTATAAACACTGATGCAGGGAAAGCTGTCAATCACTGCATGTGGGCGGGGTAAGCAGGACTTCCACTGTTATTTTAGGAGTCCTATCACGATTTACTCTACATTCCTGCTCCAAATCACATTACCCAGCTCCTCTCCTTCTATCACATCCTGCTCTCAGATAGGGTAGTAGAAACCACCTGACAAGTTCCCTTGAATTCCTGGGAATCCTCAGAACATGATAATCTATTTAACAAACCAACAACAAGAAAGGCCGACCAACAGATGAATAGTAGAAAAGCAGAATGAGGTCAAATTATCAAAGAAGCTTCTTAATAAGAGAAAAACCAAAACCACTGCGACTCCAAATCTGTGGTCTGATTATCAGGATTTCTTACAACACCCCTCCCCCAAAAAACACTTGTCCATTATTCACGGCCATATGTCAAACTGGAGAATAACACAATGCTGCACATATTAACTAAGAGACTTCCAGAATACCAATAATTATAAAAGAGCTCTGGTTACTTCTGTCTCACATGCTCCATGTGCCATACAAAGAGCAGGATGGTTGTGCTGACAAGTCTCTGCTCGTGTCTACTCTCATGCCTCCGATTCGCCTTTCTTTTTTCCGTCCTCACTGTGGTCACCATCCTCTGACTGGTTGGCACTAAGAACAACAAAATGTCCTTCTGTGCCCGTCTGGTTGGGTCTGCTGGACGCTGCTATCAACCGACTCTGTTCTTCCAAGTCCTGAAACAATAAATTGATTTTGGGATTTTTTCATCATTTTTTTAATTTTCCATATCACTATACAAAAATGAATAAAAGTAAACTAAAACCGTAAACTGCTGTATGATGCCTTATAGTAGGCTGAAACTTCCCAGTTCAACGAGATTACTCTGCAGACATCACAGACAGGAAAAAAGGTAAAAGTGACAATTAGGCTATGTTCACACGGCGTAATTGCGATGCGTACAGTACGGCCACAATTATGCCGGGTGCTTTGGGAGTCGCGCTAATACGCGCGTACTCCCGTGGCGTATTCGCCGCAAGTAATTGACATGTCGCTTATCTCCCCGCGCGTACAAAACGATCGTATTGTACGAGCGGGGAGAGGAGGTGTAATCCATAGATCACTGTAATTTTGGCACGCATCTCGCTCGTATTAGAGTGCAAGTGCGCGCCAAAATTAGCCTGTATGAACATACCATTATAGTATAGAAAAAGAATCACACCGATGTGATAGAGTCAGCTCTGCCCCATCTCCCCTCCCTGAACATCATAGATCTTGTTCACTAAACTATCCACCCCAGCCCAGCCCACCAACCATCACCTTCCTGGCAGTAAAGCAAATCTCTGAAACTGCTGTTGTAGTCGCTCAGTAAAAATTTCTAGCCCAATAATTATGTAAAGGAAATTGAATACAAATGTAGTCAGAACATGAAGTAATAACTTCTATAAAAAAATAAGTTTACTTTCTTTAATTCCCATAAAATAACAAGACAAATACACGCTGGACCTTTAATACTTAGACCACTATATCTTTCAGTTACCTTTTCTATCTGTTTCTGTTTACTGATTTCTTTCTCTTGTTTTTCTTTTACTTTCTCAATTTCCTTTTGCTTTTTAGAAGCTCTTCGGTCCTTGGAGACAAAAACAAGACGTAACATTAAGATGGTTCTGAAGAAACCAAGCAAAAAAGATTGCAAAGAACCGATGTTCACTTACTAGCTCGGCATGAAGAGCAATCTGTTTGGCTAGTCCAACCGAGTCACAAATCTGTGAATAGATCAAAAAAGATCAGGTCCATTCTTGGAAAGTAGATATATTAATCCCACACAGGTCTAGCATTTCAACAAGCAGAAAGCTTTGTTAACCTCTAGTGTATGTTCACATGCCCTAAATATTCACATACTGTATCTGTTAAAGAAATCCATGAGGACCTCTGCCACAGATTTTCTCTCTCATGCAGCAGATTTCACTGCATATCGGGACAGGGAATTAACCCCATTCAGTAGGTTGAATCTCAGTCCCATTTTCCGGTGCAGTTTCTGTGTGGAAACAGCATGGAATAAGTGATGTCACATCCGGGACCAATTCCTTTCAGAATTCTCTACACCTTAGATTTGAAAGTCGCATTGAAAATATCCACGTGATACAGAGTACGGCACAAATTTGCATTAAACATTAATGGAGCGCTTTTCTGAGCACAGATTTCAATCTAGAACACTTGTGCTCTCCACACCAAAATCTACTATGGGAATGGGGTTTAGTCCATCACTCTCTTTATACATTTTCATGATCTAAGAAAATCTTCTCTACCTCAATAAATCCCATATGTGTGGGTGAGAGTTCCTCATGGTTGGCAACCAACAGGTCAATAAGTGCTCTGGTTCAAGAAGAACTCACAGTAAATTAGGAAATGAAGACAATCTACACAGTGTTCCAAATTATTATGCAAAAAGTGTTTAGGAGTGATAAGGTAAGAATTTTTTTGTTTGCCAGTTAAACTCATTGATGGTGATGTGTGTCATGGCTCTTTATATCACTGAAAGCATTTGCAGACATCTGTGCTAATTAGTTTGGCAGGTGTGTCCAATTAAAGGCAAGACTACTTAAGGAGGTCCCACATTATTAAGCAGCCTTCATTTTCAGCCAAAATGGGAAAGAAAAAGGATGTGTCGGCCGCTGAGAAGCAACAAATTGTGGAGTGTTTAGGTCAAGGCATGACTACAATCAACATTGCCAAGACACGTCATCGTGATCATCGCACAATCAAGAAGTATGTAGCCGATTCCCAGCACACATGTGTGCGTGCTGATAAGGGACTGATTGAGGACTCTTTCCAACAGGCAATTACGTCATGTTAAAAGAGCAGCTGCAAAAATGCAGACAAGTTTTTGAAGCTGCTGGTGCCTCCAACGTCCCCCGAACAACAAGATGCAGGGTCCTTCAGAGATTTGCAGCTGTGCGTAAGCCATCCTGTCGACCTCCTCTATTCACTGCACACAAGCAGAAACGGCTCCAGTGGGCCAAACAATACATGAAGACTGACTTCAAAACGGTTTTGTTCACCGATGAGTGCCGTGCAACGCTCGATGCTCCAGATGGATGGAGTGGAGGATGGCTGGTTGATGGACACCCCATGCAAACATGGCTACGGCGCCAACAAGGAGGAGGTGGAGTAATGTTTTGGGCTGGAATCATGGGGAGAGAGATTGTCGGCCCCTTTAGGATCCCTGAAGGTGTAAATATGAACTCCATAATGTATGTGGAGTTTCTCAAACATCACTTCCTGCCATGGTTCAAGAAGAAGAACCGTGCATTCCACAGCAAGATCATTTTCATGCATGATAATGCACTGTCCCATGCTGCAATAACACATCTGCATCTCTGGCTGCTATGGGCATAAAAGGGGACAAACTTATGGTGTGGCCCCCATGCTCTCCTGACCTCAACCCCATTGAGAACCTCTGGAGCATCATCAAAAGGAGTGTCTATGATGGCGGGAGGCAGTTCACATTTAAGCAACAGCTCTGGGAGGGTATTCTGTCCTCATGCAAAACAATTAAAGCAGAAACCATCCAAAACCTGACAAATTCAATGGACGAGAGAGTTCAGAAGCTCATTTCGAACAAGGGGTCCTATGTGCACATGTAACATCACCTAGAATAAAGTTTTGACTTGAAAACTGTTTGATTTCAGTTTGTAATAACCTGCTAATGCTTATAATTTCACAAATGACCATTTTTTTTGTTCGTTATAAAAATGAAAAGGTTGAAAACTCTGCTGTGCGTAATAATTTAGAACATGCATTTTAAGTGCATTTTGAGTTTTTTTGTATAAAATATACTATTATCATAGGCAGTTTGTTCAAAAACCTTTCAATTATACTCTAATAGTTGATAACTGGAAAATTACAACTGCAATTCATATAGGTAATTTTGGAAAATAAGAGAAAATATTATTTGCATAATAATTTGGAACACAGTGTACAAAGCTGGCACCAGAACAGAGTATATAGTGAAAGAATGCAGCACAAGAAGTTCATGAAGGAAACAGTAGATGTCCCTCTCTAAGTATGCTGTAAAAGAGGATAGCTGTGATATATTACAGACTATGTATGATGTACAAAAACCCCCTCTCCTTTAAAAGAAGGTTTACACAACTGGGACGACATGTATGATTTTTGGCGTTTAGTGTAGAATGCGCCTGATTTATTAACCCGGTCTACTGCGAGTCATAAATCAGGAGCATTCTAGCGCTAACACGACACTTCTGGCTCAAGTAAACCACTTTGAAAGTGGTTTACCTGTTCCAGCAGTAATGCGCCTGGAACTGCCGTAGTGAAGCTATAAATCTATAGCTTCGTCCGGTTCTAGTGCGCCCCACCTCCCGCATGCCCCCTGAGATCAGGCACATTACAAAGTTCAGCGGGCGCTCTTTAATGCGTCCGATATTGGCACACGGGCTTGTAAATTATAGTGAACGGGGCTGCGTCAGTTCTCGGGCTGAAAAGATACCAGACTTCTGGTGCAGCCCCGTTCATACATGTTGCCCCTAATGACTAAATCTTTGATCCTATGACTTTTTGTGCTGTGAATTCCCAGGTTAGTGCCATCACTAGGACATTGATGAGCGCAGTGATTTAGATACCATGTTTGACCAATTAGATTTACCTTTTCTCCCTCATTGTTTGACTCAAAAATGTAGCAGACGGAGACTGCTCTTCCCTCTGTCCGGCCTCCTGCTGTTCTGAGCACGAACCCAAAAAGACGCTTATTCTCTTGATGGGTAGCGTATAAAACCACATTTGGTAGGGGAAACTGAAAAACAACAAAGCCAGATATAAAAGATCTGTTAATTATTGACAAATAGATTCAATAAAATAGAACCTGGCGACATTTAAAGAGGTTGTCACAGATTAGGAATAAAAGGTTATTATTATTATTATTTATTTTAAAGCGCCATTGATTCCAGGGCGCTGTACATTAAATAAGGGAGGTTACATACATAACATATGTCAAACAAGTACAGGTTGCATGAGGGGAAGTATCTGGAGATTAAAGGAGTTGTCTCACTACAGGCTTTCAGCCTACTTCAAAAATCCTATGCTGCCAGACACCCTGAATTTAGGGGCGTGCTTCTTGTATGCCTCTTTTCCTTCCTCTTCCCCCCTCCCCTCAGCACACAGACAGCTCTCCTCCTCTAACTGCAGTAACTTCTATACAGCAGGGGGAGGGCGAGGGGGTTTGCTGCCAGGGTTAACCCTGTGTGTGCCTGCCTAGGTCTGCTGCTCACTGCTGGATAAGCTGCACTGTCAGCTCCACAGAGTCAGGAGACAGGAGAGGGCTGATCTATGAGTGTGGAGCCAGAGGTCTGTGAAGCGGTGTATGCTAATAGCAGAGCAGGGGGGATGCAAGTGTTCCTATACCCCCTGCTTAGCATACAAATCTCCACAGACATCTCAAGCAACAACAAACACTGTTCTGTGCTGTCCTCCCCTCAGAACAGACACAGGACAGCTGTGAAGTGAGTTACTATAATCACAATGTGTCACTAATACAGCAGAGCATGACCTGTTCACATGCCCCCCCTCTGTTCTATTAGTATAGTCAAAGCTCCACATTAGTAATTATAGTAACACACTTCACTGCTATCACATCTACTGACCACAGATCAGCCTCACCTCTGCTCTCCTCAATCTGTGTAGAGAGCAGGAGGGAGCAGGCACACACAGGGTTAACCCACACAGACACAGAAGCCAGAGCCCTCCCCCTCCCTTCCCTACAGAAGCATACTGTGTGGGAGGGGCTCTGTGCTCTGACCTGTATTCAGAAACAGATAAGTCATCAGCACTGACAGCCAGTGAGATAAAAATCAACAGGTCGGCTGCTATAGTGATTTGAGAAGCTGATGCACTCCTACTACCAGGGATAACTCAAAATCAGTAGGACATTTGTAATGAACATATATTGCAAAACTGCTTGTTTTTTAAAGATCTTTTAATTAAAACCCAATCATTGTAGCGAGACAACCCCTTTAAGGCAGAGATGTATGGAGGGGAGAGGTTATGGAGAGCTTTGTAGGTCATGGTTAGTAACTTGATTTGCTGGGCAGTGGGTAGCCAGTGAAGGGATTGGCAGAGGGGAGAGGCAGAGGAGTAGTGAGGAGAGAGGTGGATAAGACGGGCAGCAGAGTTGAGGATGGATTGAAGGGGAGCAAGAGTGTTAGACGGGAGGCCGCAGAGAAGTATGTTGCAGTAGTCAAGGCGAGAGAGGACAAGGGCATGGAGTCGAAGTTGAGGAATGAGCGGATGCAAGAGATGTTTTTCAGGTGGAGGCGGTGAGGTGAGGGTTTGGATGTGTGGTTTGAAGGACAGAGCGGAGTCGAAGATTATCCCAATGCAGCGGATTTGCGGAGCAGGTGAGAGTGTACAGCCGTTGACTGAGATAGAGAGATCAGGTGAAGGGATGGAGTGGGACGGTGGAAAGATGATGAGTTCAGTTTTCTCCACATTTAGTTTTAGGAGACGGGATGAGGAGGATATGGACAATAGACAGTCTGGGATCCAGGAGAGAAGAAAGGTGACATCTGGGCTAGAGATGTAGAGCTGTGCGTCGTCCGAATACAGGTGGTATTGAAAGCCATGTGAAGCTATGAGCTGACCGAGGCCAAGCGTGTAGAGAGAGACGAGTCGTGGGCCCAGGACTGACCTCTGGGGCACACCCGCAGGGAGTGGCCGGGGGGAGGAGGTGGAGCGAGAATGAGAGACAATGAATGTCCGCTCAGTGAGTTATGAGGAGATCCAGGAAAGAGCCAAGTCCGTGATGCCGAGGGAGGAGAGGATTTGTAGCAGGATGGAGCTGCCGACAGTGTCAAAGGCAGAGGACAGGTCTAGGAGGAGAAGCATAGAGTACTGGCGTGAGGCTTTGGCAGTTACTGTGTTGTTGGTGACCTTGGTTAGGGCAGTTTCGGTAGAGTGGTGGGGTCGGAAACCAGATTGGAGTGGGTCAAGGAGAGAGTTGGAGGAGAGGTGGGAGGATAGTTGAAGATAGACGTGCTGCTCAAGGAGTTTGGATGCAAAAGGGGGCAGTGAGATGGGGCGATAGTTGGACAGACAGGAGGGGTCATGGGATGTTTTTTTAAGGATGGGAGTGATAGTAGCATGTTTAAAAGAAGAAGGGAAGATGCCAGAGGTTAGTGATAGGTAGAACAGGTGGGTGAGGGCTGGGATGATAACAGTGCTAAGGTCTGGGAGAAGGTAGGATGGCAGTGGGTCAAGATTACAGGTATTGAGGTTGGATTTGAACTGTAGAGTTGAAAGGTTGTCGTGAGTAACAGTGGGGAAGCAAGTTAAGGGGGAAGAGCATTGTGCGGATATAGAGGAGGGTGCTGGGGACTGTGGGCTGAAGCTGTTTCTGATGAGGTTGATTCTGTGTAGGAAATAAATGGCAAAGTCAGCTGCAGAAAGGAGAGATGGGGGAGGTGGTGCTGGTGGACGGAGGAGAGAGTTGAAGGTGTTGAAATTAGAATTAGAATTTAGGTTAGAATTTTTTATCCTACACACAGCAGCTTATCTAATCACAGTTTGTGCTTAGCACTACAATTTTGCCCCGGTCACTTCAATATGCATGAATTCCATGGGCAGAAGTGACACTGTTGAAAGAAGCAAAACTTTTTTTCTAACACAGGAGAACCAATAAACATCAGAAAAAATCCAGGTGGTTTGAAAAATGCCTCTGGTCGCCACTCTTTTTTAGCCCCATGGTGGTTCCCACTCCCTTCCCATTATAGCTTGTGCACATTGTTCCATTATGAAACCATGTTCTATGTAATAAGAGTACTGGCAGTCATATATTGCTATTAGTCCATGCAGCACCTCTACTTTTTTACGCATTCTAAGATGTTTCTTACATACTCATGATAGGTTATGGAGCCTTTCTTGGCTAGCAACATTGCTAAAATACATAGATGTAGTATATGGTGTGATCCTCTAGTCACGTGACAAAGTGCACATATCATTCTAGCACAGGGTTCATTAAGTTTATTCTGTATTAAGACAATCAAGGAATTCCTGTTGATTTAAACTGGTTCAAATCATGCCAACAGAAGAGCTGATAAATATCTTATCGATGGTGGGGTCTGACTGCTCGAAACGCTAGTGATCATGAGAATAAGGGTTCCAAAAGCCTCTGTTTGAATGGAGTGGTGGTCAACTATGGTCACTGCTGCATTTTATCTGGATATAAAATGCATTAGAAAACTGCCCCACAGTGGCCTGACTTGTGTTTAACATACTAGTGTCACCTTACTGAATTTATTTTATTCATTTATATAGCACCATTATATGTGCGAAAATTGGAATTTTTCACATGGTCCCTGTCCGTATTGCACCTTACAGTCTAAATTCCAGATTAACCTTTCTGTAGGTTTTTAGAGTGTGGGAGAAACCAGAGTACCTGGAGGAAACCAATGCAAGCATGGGGAGAACATACAAAATCCAGGCAGATGTTCTTGGTAGGATCTAAACCCAGGACCCCAGGGCTGCAAAGCAACAGTGCTCACCACTGAGCCACCATGCTGCGCAGTAAGCATCTTTCCATTGTGTAGTTTTACATGTACATATTGAATTTATTATAGCACTTACCCTTAATCTTGTTACTTGTGTCTGAGGATCAATCAGCCTGGAACGACATGGTTTATAAGGTTATATGATGTATTGTATTCTCTTTGAAGTTTTGCTTTATGAATGTTCAGTACTTACTTTAAACAGTCACAAGTAACAAGGAGGTGCGACTCTGTCATACGGAAGATGTTGTGTATTGCACGGGCCGCTAAGATTTGCCGCATAGTTTCATATACAACCTCTGGACAGTCATCTGCTTTCACTTCCATAGATCCAAGGAAACGGACAATGAACAACTGATGGAGGATTGAATCTAAACTCAAGAGAAACATGAATATAATCACTGAACTGTTCAGACTAAGTTCATTATCATAAAACTATCACCTGCCCGGACATTAAAATCCAATCGTCCCCTTCTCATGGGACAACCGAGTGAAAGCTAGAAGGTATTTTTTACATGGATAGGATCTCATTTTATACACAAAGCCAATTGCAACGTAACATCAGATGGGAGCTCCACACAGAGGTAAAAACCTTAAAACCTGTTAAAAACCTGACCCCAAATGGGTTAATTTTTGGGCAATTTACGGTAAAATTCCTTTCGGACCAATCCAAATTGAATTGCTTGGATTCAGGTCCAATTTCACATTGAATTTGACATTGACCCAAATGCCTGTTATGTTGCAGATCTGAAACAGGTTTCACTTTTTGTATTGCAAAAGGTACAATCTGCAGCAACTTTGCGACATAATAGGCATGTTAGAGATTTGACGGTTTCGATTAGCAGCAAAATCTACATAAGATTCCACACTGAATCTACACAGCTGCAAGCCAAGAAGCTAAACGTTAAACCACAGAGCTGCACAGACAGTGAAAAGCTCTAACCGATGTCAGCACACATTCTTAATCTGTTAACTCACATTAAAACATACCTTCAGATTCAGATTTTTCTCCAGATTCTCCAAAAGGGTTGGTTCTCCTATAAAAAAAAAAAAAAAATTAAAATAAACCATGAAGTAATTGAGAGCTCGAGAAGTAAACTTTTTTTTTATACAAAAGTGTTATATTCATGTTTGTATCACACAAGTAGGAAATAAGAATAAAAAATAAATAATATAATAATAGTATCTAGAGCTAAAATATGACATAACATAGAGCGGCTTGTACCTGCCAGACTGTCCTGGAGTCCGGGGTTGTCCAGACTGGTCTTCACTGACAGGTGAAATGATATCAAACTGTATAGGGGTATCTGGTGCTACAATGGAGTCCAGGGAGAGAGCAGTTAAAGCAGAGGAATCAGAGCCGACCGACCCTGTGCTGTTTGTGCGGTGGGTGCGAGGATGAGATTGTCTGCAGAAGAAAGTGTGAAATGGTCAGTTCTTCTTTAAATTCCATCTGTAGTGTCCTAGTAAAATTACATGCGTAAAGTTAGGCAACTTCCTAAGCCATTATTATATGCTTCACTTTATCCAATATTTCAAGATCTCAATGGGCTGTCAGTGGCACAAAACAAACCTCTTACTTCCAGAAGCTGAAGTATATACTAGAAATATCGGAGATGGGAGCACCTCTTTAATGGATTGGTCATTGATTTACAAGATATTTATGACACTAGAGAGATCATTTTCTTCCTTCTGGAGGAGAGTTCATTTGCAATGGCTTTTCTTTCGATTGAACATTGATATAAAAAGTGGTTACCTATAAAGAGCACTAGAAACACAGTTTTGTTCCTTCAGGAAGTAGGTCAATTTATAACCATTGAATCACCAAGGCAAATAAGTTAATACTAAACATTTATAGACCTGAAAAAGCAATTATGTCCTATCAGCCTAGTTCAGGTAATAGACATGTTGCAAATGCCAACTACATGAGGTTTTTATAGACTGACCAACTCACAGCTATACTTCATTACACAGAGGATTGTCTTGCAGTGGAAAGTAGGAGAACACAGCCAACTCTCCCAAGTATTCCCTTGTAATCTATCTTGGAACTAGACAGTATGTAAAGCCTTTTAGATGTTCCAAGTGGTTGTCTGGTTTAGAAAAGGGCATTCTGAATAAATAGAAAGGGGTCTTCCCATACATGCCCCCTATCTATCAGCACAAGTAGAACAATTTCCACAAAGATATAGATAAATAGGATCTTTTCTTTTGTTCTTGAAGATCTGTGATATCGGTGTCACCGCACTGAATATACTTTACTGGATGCCCTGGCATTAGTACTGTCCAGTGTAGACTTGTGCCTCTCCATGCCCAATTTACAGATCTGACAGGAGATTAACTTTAATAACAACACTTTAAGGGCATGTCCCCACGGCACGGGTTTTCGGACGGTTTTTCAGGCGGTTTGCGGTGTTGCAGACCGTCTGAAAAAACTGGCCGAAAATGAGCACAATGGGGCTCTATGGAAAACCTGTGCAGCAGTACCCACTGCACAGGTTTCCTACCCGACATTTTTTCCGCCCACGGGCCTGCCCGATAATCAATCTGCATGCACATTCTTCCATCCGGTTTTCGGATGGAATATGTGCAAGTGAATGTGAAGGGGGAGGGCTTTTCTACGCTCCCCGCAGCCGTGTGCACGGTACACAAGCCGGACATAAACCGGTCAGATAAACCGACCGGTATTTATCCATTGCCGTGTGAACGCACCCTAAGTGTACTTTAACCCTTTAGGGATTTTAATCACCATTCTTATCACTGAGCACTGATGCTATTAATTAGATGCAGCCATACTTCATCTCTCTGTGATGTTTTCTGTGCGTATTTATGCTTTCCATGTGCTACATGTAGTCTCCCTACTCTACAGCATTGCCTGTTTGAAAGTCTTTTCCTTTGCCTTGTAATACAACAATCCCCAGAATCCTCTGTTAAACTTTGTCTGTCTTGCTCCCTCTCAACCTCAGTCCACACCTCAGGTTTCCACCCTCATGTTGGAAGCCTTTAGAGGCAGAACCAAAGATGTACGACTACAAGGCTGCTCAGAAAAATATAAAAAAGAACAAACCTCCTTGGCCACCTGATCTCTTGGGACTGACACAGAGCTGTTTTCTGTTTGTCCAGACGCACAGAAAACTACTAAGCTTCCGATCATCAAATGGCTGATGTAAACATGCAGGGTGTACAGAAAGGTTTTTAAAAATGTGGGTCTTAGCAGGAGAGGGCCATGACCTCACCTAGAATGATAGATTTGCTATAGTTTGTGGCAAAAATGGTTGTATTCTATAGTGAAAATATATGTCAGCTCATAAAAATAATAAGAATCTTTATTTATATAGCGCCAACCTATTCTGCAGCACTTTAGCTCATAGATTTCAATTTGTGATGCATGGGCAGTCACAGGTGTGACTTATTTATTAAGAAATGTGCATTTTATTAAATTTTGCTGCATTTTATTCGGCACTCTTATACAATGACCTGTGAAATGCAAATGTAAATTAATCCATCCTGTACTATATTTTTTCCATTACTGGAGCTGAGAGTTTCAGTTTTGCAGGATGATTTCCAGTCTTTAATTGCACCATTTTGGTTTCTATTCAATTGTTTTAGTGGGTTTAATCCTGTTTTTAAATTGTTAGGTGAACAGAAAACAGTTTACATTGTTTACAATAATTGTGCATTATTTCTTTTTTTTTTTTTTAAACAATGTTGTAGTGGATGCAGCAAAATCAATTATATATAGGTTTTCCTTTTCTGTTTAGGTTTTTAATGATAAAACACTCTGCAAGATAAAAAAAAAGTTTTGCTTATTCTGTCCCCTAAAACCAGTTCAGTGTCATGGTTCGCATGAGGGGTTAAATTGCATGGACCTGCATCAATATAGATACTAATTATTGGCAGATCTGTGATGAGCACCTCTTTTTTGAGAAGAAATAAGGATCTCTATTTGTAACAATCAGTGAGAAAATATGCTTTCTGATTGATATAAGGGGTGATAACATGAACCTCCTTTCAAGTTCTCCTGAAGCCCAAGAGACTGATGGTTGGAAGATCACTGATCCTCCTGTTCTCCCTGCACAATGTCAGCACACCCATGCCATTCACACAGGCTCAAGTGAGAGCTGCAAATACATGCAGCTCCCGCTTCAACCTGCTTTAGTTCAGCCTAGATCACGGATAGAGCTGCCACCAAGGTCTTGTTTTAAAGCCAGGAACCTGAGCTAGTGTCTATTTTGCAGAAAAAGTGCTCATTCAAAACCCTATCGGTTTTCCAGTTACACCAGCATGACTCAGGAGAATCAGCAGGAAGGTTAAATATAGGGGTTCGCGTATCAATCATATCCCTCCCTCCCCCACATCCAAACAAAACCCCAGGTAACGTGGAGACAGAACCTCAGCCAATGACACTTACTTGAATTTGTGCCCAAAAATAAGAAACAAAAATAACTCCGACTCCATGGCAAGGAGGTCACAGGATAGTTCTACAATATTCACAGTATCTCATTACCAGTAAAGAATTACCATAAGAACGCTTGCTTCTTAAGTGAATACCAGGTAAAGCCACTGGCTTCTCAGAAATAGCTTAAGTTTAATCTGCTGCCCCTTTTATCTTGCCTTTGAAAAGGCAGCAGAGTCTATGTTTATTCTCCGGGACTGGTAATGTGTGTGTTTAAAATATATATATATATATATATATATATATATATATATATATATATATATACATATACATACACACATACATATATATGTATACACACACACATACATATTTAGATATACACAGTGGGTTGTAAAAGTATTCACACCCCTTGAACTGTTCCTCATTTTGTAACTGTTACAGCCACTAACTTTATTGTATTTTATTGGTAGTTTTTGTGATAGAGCAACATAAAGTAGCGAATATTTGTGAAGTATAAAGAAAAGGATACATACTTTTCCAAATTAAAAAACTGAAAAGTATGACCAATTGCCTTTAAAAGTCACCTACTTGGTAAAGAGAGAAAGAGAGAGAGAGGGGGAGAAAGAGAGAGAGAAAGAAAGAGAAAAAGAGAAAGAAAGAGAGACAGAGTCCTGCATACTCCTACCTACAATATATTGAAGAGATCAGTTTCCTTAGCCGCTTTGCCTTAGTAAAACATTCTGATGAGTCATTTAAGGTTAACTTACGTGGGCCGCATGCTTTCGTGTCGCTGCTGAAAGGATGGCGATGGAGTCACTGCTTCTATGGCTGACTGATTTACTCTAGCAGCAGTTTCCTGGTTTGGAAATGTTCAATGTAATGTTTATTAAATATATATAAAATAAATATATGTAAATCAATAAATTTCGGCTAAAAGTCCACAGGGAAAATGTAATTCATGGTAAAATGCAGCACAAATTTCTATGGAAAAGAAAGCGGTAAAATACTTGACACAGTCAAATTTTGTGCTTGGGTCTCAAGGTTTCTTGCAAACTTTCTAGCTCATGGAGGAACATCATCTCCAGGTCATGATAATGCTGCAATTTTATAAAAAATCGTTGAAGTCTATGTCATGTGGAGCCACAAATATAAAGCAAACCTTATTTACAAGTAGTAGTACTTTTTTTTTTTTTTTAAATACTGAGAGAAAGCAGACTTTTGGGCAAGAGCGAGCAGGCCATATCAGTAGGCTCCCTACAGATAGAGCCCCAACATTCACAAGTTTATAGCATATGCTACATTTAATCAAATACATATTGATTAATGTTCTAGCAGTGTTTAACATATTGGGAAGTTCCCTAAGTATGAGCTCTGAGTCAATGAGACTGCCAAATGAAAAACGGAGGGCAATTATCTTGCCGTCAGACCTCTGTAATCATTTCTCTGGCTGGGAATGTGAAACTTTTATACAGCATAGAGACATTTAGGGCCACATGTATGAAAACTGTCTAGGTCTAAAATTCACTTTGTTGCCCATAGCAACTAATCAGAGCGCCCCTCATTTTTTCAGAGCACTATATGAAATGAAAAGGGCGCTCTGATTGGTTGCTACGGGCAACAAAGTGAATTTTAGACCTAGACGCCATGTGCACTGGGGCGGGGCGGAAGCCCGCCGACCCCATAGACATGCATTATCCACGGAGTGTATACGGCGTGAATAAGTAGCATGTCACTTCTCTCCCCGCTCGCCGTATTTCGCGAGCGGGGAGAGGAGACATAATCCATAGTTCTCTTTTGGATTCTCGGTGGATTACCGTAATGACTGGGACGTATTTCAGTCCGTAATTCGCGCCGTACTGCGCGAATTACGGTCTGGATTACGTCCCAAAATAAGCCGTGTGAACATAGCCTAAGAGTGTTATATTTTTCAGGTCACTTAAAGGGTATTATCACAACATTGATTAGCTTTAAACATGTAGGCAAAGGTAAATGAACACTATTACCAAATTCTTTGCTGTTTTGATTTTGCTTACTTTCACAATTAGAGCAGTTCTTTAATCTCCTGATTGTTACACAAGCTTCCCTAGGTTACTGACCATCTTTCTCTGCTCTAGCAGCCCTGGCTGGGATGGTGATGTCACTCCCTGCAGCGTCTTATTAGCAGCACAGAAGCTTGTTTATCCTTTTTACTGACAAACCTTAACCCTTTGGAGCGCTGTACTCTTGTGACCTTCCCCTATGTGCCCCTATCACCAATATCTCTCTAATAGGCTCAGTTAGGAATAGTACAGCTGAAATATCAGTCACTGCTGTGGAACCAACCACAGCCTGAATAGGAAGTGGGAGGCTAAAGCTGGCTGTGTACAGCAGGCTTTGTGAAACAGCAAGATGGCAAAACCCCTTTAACAGGCCTCAGAAAACAGCCTGTCATAATACCAGTTGTGTCTGTAGTTATGTGGGAAAAGATGAAAAACATGTAGCTGCTTCGATGCTATTTCATGAAATGTCATTTCAAGCATAGAATATTTACATAAAATACATAAGGAAATTGTTGAAATTCTGAAATATTTGGTAAGAATAGTGGGCAACAAAGATAGTTTTACTGTTACACAGTTATGATCAATAAGGTCTAGTATACAGAAACTTACCTCAGGATTCTCCGTTAGGTATATACGTTTGGAGATGTTGTTTATGGTCGTTATCCACTGCAATGGAAACACGTGAAAAAAAGAGGGTTACACTTGTTGCAATGATAGGATACTGTTTATTAGAGGGGTTATCCAACCTTAGTAAAAATTAAAAACCCAGCATATATGATAAAATAACAAAACAAACCAAATTCACTTCTCATGTTTTCTGGAAATCCAGCTTGGAAGCTCCAGTGGGTATTCATGTTGTACTAATGGCATCATGGCTCCCATCCCTAAGCTGTAACGGTGCAGCACATGATCACTGACTGGTTATAGTGGGTGAGGGCTGGTAGTAAACAAAAAACAGAGCATTCGACAAACCTTCTACACTGGATCACTGAGTAACTGGATAGGCGAGTATAGTTTGTTTTTGCTATTTCACCACGTTTGCTTTGGGTTTTAATTTTATTCTTAAAAGGGACATTTGCATCTCACTTAGTAGCTTTAAACAAGTTGGTAAAGGTAGATAAACCTTAGTACTGAATACATTTCTGTTCTAATTGTGCTTCCTTTCAAAGATAGAGCCATTTTTCTCTCCTTGTTTACAGATTGCTTTAGAAGTGGCCAGGCTTATCTACTCCCTGCTGTATCTTATCACAGAGGAGCGTTAACCTTTTTGAGTTATACACTGAAAGACGATAGTAGCCATATGCTCCACTGCCACAGCGGATAAGTGCCACTTCTCTTTGAGTGTAAATACACAGATAACAGTGTGACTATAGAAGAAACATCAGATTCATTTTGCATGTTGGCAAATTCCTTTCATGACAAATATATCTCTGCTAGCTCACATTTATCCTGCTTGGAGGTGTCATTTTTCTTCAAAACCCCTTCAACACTGATGTCCCTCTAACAGGCACAGCTAGGAATAGAAGCTAGCAGAGCTGAAATGTCAGTCGGTGCTGTACAACCACCCACAGCTTACATAGAAGGTGGGAGACTAAAGCAAGGGGTGGATAGTGGGGAAGAGGTGGAGAGTAGGTTCTGTGAAAACAGACAGGATAACCACTTTAAGGATGGATAACGGTAACACTTTTTCTCTTCAGGATTTGTGTATGTTGGTCATGTTTCATCAAGTTTTAACAATTCTAGCTTACAAACAGATGGAAAAAGGAAAAAAACAAAACACAACTTTGCAAGGTTAGTCAGATATCATTTCTGTTCTTCTATACGAGAATCAGAAGATCTAAACATGAAAACTGGTACCTCTTCACTGTCTTTCCTGCTTTCTGCTTGTAAGATCACCGACCTGCAAAGAGGGATAAAGGAAAAAATGCTAAAAGACTAGAAGGCAAAGTAGGTAGAAGACACAGACACTGCAGTTAAATCATATACTAAACTAAAAACGTTGTGCAACTGAGACACAACATTTACAGAGCATGTAGCTTATTGCTAGTACATTCGGCAACCTCTTCCATATTTACCACGTTGTATCATGCACAAAGGGTTAAATAGATAGAAATTACTAAAAAGGAGGCTAAACCTTGTTGAGGTGTAACATAAAGTAGGAAGAAAATAGAGCTAGTACCGGCATGTGTAGTTTGTATACTCTTAGTACAAAATATTTAGACACAAAGCACTGCAAAAAAACATTCAAAATATATAAACGAATAGCAACTGCTTAAATATTCAGTGAACAATTAATTTTCAATAAAGGGTAATAAATAGAAAAAATTATTTACAAGGACAATCTATTTCACACAATTAATGTGCTTCTTCAGGTCTAATACAGTAGTGACAAAACACAAGTACATCTAAAGAGAAAAAGGCATGTGGGTGCAATGAGCTGTAATGGGGGTCAAAATTCAAAAACTGCAGGAGTCAAAGACAGCGCTCGTATTTTTCACAAAATATAATCTGTTACCAAAGACTGAATATAAATTAAACAATAAAGATGTATCCCCTGCTATTCAGCAGCACAGAAGCTTGTTTATCTTTGTTACTGACAAACTTTAACCTTCTTTAGTGTTGCGTCCTGCTGTTTAGACTAATTATCACTAATATCCCTATAAGGCTATGTCTACACTAATGTTAAAACACCGTCGAAAAACCCATGGTATTTTAACAGCCACGAATCGGGTTTTTTGGCACAGGTTTGTGCAAAAAAATGTGGTCGGTTTGCGGATATGCTGCTGGCCCAGTATATTTACTGTATGGGAATCCAACCGAAGATAGAACATGTCCTATCTTCCGGCAGAGGGCTGACGATTCAGAAATCCAACAGTAGAAAATATGTGCTTTGTAGACTATGACTCAAATTTTCTATTGTGGTCCATGGGGCACTGGTTACAGTCGGATTTCTAAAGTATTTCTAAATACTGAATCAGCCAAAAAACTGACCGCAAACCAGTGTTGTGTAGACATAGCCTAACAGGCTCAGCTAGCGATAGTAGAGCTGATATGCCAATCAATGCTGTAGAATCTCAACTGCCTGACCAGAAAGTGTGAGCCTGAAGCTACCTGTGGCTCTGTAAAACAGCATGGTGAGACAACTCCATTAAAATTGAATACATCTTTATTGTTTCATTTCTTCCCAATTTTTTGTAACAGATTACATTTTGTTAAATATACAAGTGCTGTCTTTTACTACCACTATTATTGAACTTATATGCTGGCAGCTCTTTGAACCCATGTACCTTTATCTGTATAAATATACTTTTGTTTTCTCAATGCTGTACCTAAAAAAAGTGCATTAATTGCATAAAACACAAGGTTCTTGTAAATTATTTTTCTGTTTATTACACTTTATTAAAAATGCAATGTTCACTATGTAAATAATATAGATACTACACAAGCTGGTACAAGGGCCATTTGCTTTCCAGTTTTTGTTCTTGGTTACAAGATTTAACATCCTTTTAGTATTATTTTAAATAGCTATTCCCATCACATAGACATGGTATATCCAAAGTGAGAGTCGGAAATGTGGGTCCTAAAGGTGAGACAAGTAAGGGATGTCAATCACATCACATCACGTCACTATCTATTTTGGATAAGATAAGGAAGCAGCCTATCATAGTAATTGCTTTACTATCACCTGAAAAATGTAACTGTAAGCAACACACAAAAACCATCTCAATCAAAGATTTTACTGGGTAATCGTTCATATCACGAGAAATATCTATTTGTAGAGAAAAAAAAAAAACTTTTTCCAAAGAGAAATTAGAGCACCTAGGTATTGGAAAGCTCATGGTCACATCACTAGACAAAAACCTTATGACCATGAGCAGCAAGGTGAGACTGCCCAGATGTGCCCGACTTATTAATATTCACACATCCACAATAGGGGGTTACTGAAATAATGTCGAGCCATAAAGCGATACTAACTTTCTCCCGTCGAAGGATGTGATTTGAAAGCAGTATCTTCGATCTTCAGAGTCCACAGCCATCACAGAGCAGTTGTCTATGTCCATCACCAAACCGCCAGCCACATCTCCCCTTGCCTGACTCATTAGATTACCTCCCTGAGTGAAGAAATAATGGCGCTCCCAGGTCGAGGACACCAGCCCCGTCTTACTGAAACAGAAAAGAACCCGAGACTTAGTCACGCAGGCAGTTCAAACAGTATCACAGATTGTCATATGAAAGGTGTCGGAACGCAAACTATGGGGTTTACTTCTTTTAATATTTTTCATTATTCTAAATACAATGTTGCACGAGTGTGGAGTGGGCTCAAGAGCCTAGTTCATGCACAGCAGGTGCTTGAGTTTAGTTACAACTGATGACCACAACATCAGTGTCCAGGATCAAAGATAACTCCAATTCCAATATATTTTATGCATATATATATATATATATATATATATATATATATATATATATATATATATATCTACGTCTATGTTACAGAGAGTCTGATCATGGAATCTAAGTTGTTATACAGGGTGCGAGGGATGCCCCCTTTTGTCAGCCAATTGCAAGGTGCTGACTGGCCATCATAGTAGTTGAGGGACTTAAATAACAATTAAAATGATAAAAATTAAAACACAATTGGTATTGTCACGTTTATAAAAGTATGTTAGCTCAGCTCCCAAAAATGAGAACAAAAAGTGATCAAAAAATGGTATGTTACCCAGCAAAAATACAAGCCCTCACACTGGTCAAAAGAAAAAAAAAAAGTTATTGGTCTCAGAATATGGTGATGAAGAATAAATAAATAAATAAATTAAAAAAAAAGATTATTACTTTTTTTGTTACAAGTAGTAAATCATGACAAAAAATATACAAAATTTCCCTTGTAGAACAACATGGGAAATTAAACAACTGTGGCTCTTGCAAGTGGAAGGGGGAAAAACAACAACAACAACAAAAAGAACAGGTAAATAAGTCCTAATAAACACACGGGCAGTATTAAAGATTTTCGCTTTAGAAAGTTATAGGACATACCAATTAACCATATGTTCAAATTGTTAAAATATACAACAGCAGCCTTTGAAATAGTAATCACACCTAAGCAGTTTCCCATACTTGCGTATGTTGAGGTAGCCAGCTTTCCTTGTTAAATTACGGTTGACAGGAAGCTTCTTTGGGTCTGGGTCAGGAAGATACAAGGGTTCACTTGCCACCTCCATGTCTTGGATGGTTTGCTGCATCGTCTCTACATCACTGTCCATTTCTCTACGTACACTAAAAAGGATAGAGTCATAGGACACCTCAGACACTTCAGATAATGGTGGACACATATTAAAGTGTTTTTTGTTGTTGTTTTTTTATGTAAAAAAAAAAGAAAAGAAAAAAGCATTCATGGTCCAAAACTTGAGGTACACAAATCTTAAAAACAAAATGGAGTTCAGTGGTGCGTTGCAGCTTTTTATATTAGCATCTGTCATCTCTACTCGACGTAATGTCACAAGAAGACAATATTACATTTTAAAATTAATTTTCAAATATCCCCAGGCTGTAGAACTACCCAAGAAAGAATTACACAAATAGCTCATTCATTTCGATATTTAAAGGGGGTTGTCCAGTGGAAGAAAATTATTTTCTAAATAATACTGCTCTCACAATTAGCCACTTTTGTAATATACTTTCAATACATTTTCTATGGGCTTCCTGCAGTTTATATCAGTTGTTTAAGGACAGTAAGCTCAGTAGCACTTCAGTAGCAATACAGGAATCAGCTCTGTGTCAAACCCAGGAGATCAGGTGACAATAGGGGTAGCCCTTAATGCTACATGCCTTTGGCCCCGCCTTCCTAAGCTTTTAACATGGGATAGGCAACATGGAATGTGCCATGAAATTGGGATTAAGAGTGGGGAAAATAGACAAAAAACAGCAAAAAGATCCTAGGGGTTTGTAATTATTATTTTTATTTCTCCCCCCCCCCCCCCTCCCTTTTAAGACCAGTAGAGGTCCCAGCAGTGGAAAATACTGTGAGAAGTTAATCATTTAAAAGAACCCGTACAACACCAAGGGATTGTCCAAAGCAGACAACTATTTACTAAATTCTTCGACCATTGAAGACACTCAGGGTGTTGTGCTTACTCGATGGATTTAAGCAGCTGATTGGGGATCAGAAAAAGTATAACTGAATCTCACAAAGAAGGTGGCTATAAAATATCTAAATACTTCCTGCTTGCAATTTCCATTTATCCAAAATGTCTCAATGAGATAACCCCTTTATAGACTGAAAACCCTGGGGTTAAGGTGTTAACATTGGGAGACTACAGACAGTCATACATTTACTTCCATGTAGGTAAACCCACTCCTCTCCACCACCATGACGCCCATATGGCCTGATAGTACATATGAAAAGTGACGTACTGTTTGATTGCACAATTTGATTATTAAGCTGAAATGATGTTTTTAAGTAATGGTAAGCATCACAAACAAAAGAGCAAACATAATAATTCATCTTAAAAAGTAATTGAAGATTTCTGATAATTTTCTAGTTATAAAACAGAAAAAGACTATGTATCCAAGACTGCGTATGAGTGATGTGTAAGCGATACTCACCCCTGCACACTTGTGGAAATGTTGGACATGAATTCCTCAAGCTGATCATTGAGGTTCTCCGAGCCCATCTTAAAAAAACTGATCTAGATAGAGATAACCACAATGATAAGCAGCCATGAATGGATGCACACCTACATTTTTGTTCTTGTCCTTAACCACCTGGCTTTACCTGAGCTTGCATGTATCCCAAAAGCGGCTCTAAAATTGCAATTTTCTTTTTGTATTGGATGGTGTTCAGTGCACAAAAATAATGCATCATGGTCTGATGCTGCTTTTTCCTGGCTGTGTAAACGTCTTCTGTGGCTTCAAACTTGGTCTACAAATAGAGCCAGATGTTTGTATTATAAATGCAATGCCAAAACTTTACATTCCCAAAAATCATATGTCAAAAACGTATTCACAATTGTAAAATTGTCCTCCTCCAGAAGGTAGAAAACTGCATCTATGGTGCCACTTACAGGATAGTCTTTAAAGGGGTTTTGCCATGATCTAATGTTGACGTGGGATCCTCCAAAATGGGTATTTAAATCACTTTTCTAAATATATGAGATTAAAAAAAGTGAAGCCTCTGAGAGCTGCAGCCTGACTTAGGTGCCCTTAGTTTCTTGACTGTTTACATTAGCTACGACCAGGAGCTGAACTGGCAAGCTCCTGGCCATGCTTGCATTGTTTGCACTGTTATCTGATGGCAGGACACAGGAACGAGCTTTGAAGACAGGGGGAGAGAAAAGCAGTGTTACTGGGCATCTGCACTAGCTTTGTTTCTGTGTCAGAGGCTGTGTCTGCTGTATAGAGAATCCACTGGTTGTAACGTAATTATCTGAGTAAACATGCAGATGCTCCCTGCCCCAGCCCCTGTCTGTAGTCAGGAACGCCCCGCCCGCTCGGAAACTTATCTTTACTTCTGAGCAGATAAGAGGGAGAAAAAAAAAACCCTATAGTGTGCACAATACAGTTATCCCCCTGTGGTTTAGCCAACATGTTTGCTCAAAATACAGAGACTGAATATCAGCCTCGAGAGCGTGCATGGGAGGTGGTGCGATGACATCACAGAGGAGGTACTTGTTTTTTTAAACACAGAAACAAAACGCTCCAACTTTTTTAATGCTCAAGAGAGGCGAGCTACCTCAGGCCTGTTAGGTGAGGAAATCACTTCTTGTCAAAACCCCTTTAAGTCAATGATCGACCTAAGAGGCATGAAACATTATTGGGTACTTAGAGCACCCATCTACATAGAGTACACAACCCATCGTAACACATAACCCTATGACTGGCACCCTGTAGAAGCCTTATATATTTGCAGTTGTAATACTAGCACACACCATCATTGATGGCAGGCGTATGTTCACACAGCTCATTGTGGCACGCACACAATACGCCTTCATTAGCATTGTTGATAGAACGTGCTTGCTTTCTGCCTAGTATACTTTCTAGTTCTCATTTAAATACCGAGAAATAGATAGTATACGATGCAGAAGGCAAGAGCGTTCTTCCAACAATGAGTTCAATGAACGCGTATTGCGCGAGAATGATTGTAAAATTTTACACAGCAGTTAATGAGTGATGGACTTGTAAATGATTGTACTGCATCTGCGAGGCATACTTCAGCACAATTATGTGAGAAGGTACGCCCCGCATACTCGCCGTGTGAAGGACCTAAACGCGGATTTTGCCCACCAAACTCATCTATACTCCTGTATCAAGCTACTTCAGCTCTGTGTGCTCAGAAAGTGGGGTGGCGCGATTTGTTTGAATTACTTATCATGTGACCCAGCAGGATGACATCACCTATGAGTAGCTACAATATAGCTCAGAGGTAAAGTTTTTGCCTCACAGCATAAGGGGTCTAGGCTTCAATGCCTGCAGCGAACCATAACCTGTGGATTTTTTTTCTCTTTAACAATGCACAATCCTCATATTGAGAGTTTCTTTTTTAATTTATTTGCACTGTTTGACTTTATTATTTTTACTAAGGAGAACAGAGGAAGAAGTAGAATGACAGCACCTGGGGTTTTGAACCACTCAGTAGCTGCCTGAGAGGAGATTGATGTCGGAGCATGTGCCCCGACTAGGGACTGAAGAGACTCTCAAGCCCTGGTCGTATCCCCTGGAGACGAGTGTAAACAATGTATCACTAAAGGAGCAGCTAAAGTAAAAATGGTGCTGAATTTTTAATAATGATGAATGGCGAAAATATTATTTAATTTACAAGCTTCCCACGTCAATTGTACTTTGTGGCAAAACCCCTTTAAACAATATTTTTACATTTGTCTAAACTCCCCTGTATGGTACTGCAGCATTCCTACATGCTGGTGTGAACTGGTTCCCAGCTATTTACTAAGCAATTGCTCCCTTCATAAACAGTAGTTGTGGAAGCAGGTGTTCAACAGTATTTTGCACCTGTGCAATTTCTCCCAGGTGTAGCCCTGGGGCTTTTATTGCCTCCTACTGGGAATGGATTTTTGACTTTTCTCTATAGCAGTAACTGTGGTCTCTTTTCTGTGACTTAAAGTAAATAATGTACCATTTTTCTGTGAATATTTGTGAATTGCTACTAAAGTTAGTGGAACCCTTGACATAAGTTGCGAGCTTGCATATTTTGGCAAAGATATCAATCAATAACTCGTGTTTATAATTCTTTTTATATTGCAGTTTGGCCCTGTGATACTGGGCAGCGGGAGGGTGTTAGTATCTTTGGTTGGGCACTTGGAATATGCTGTGCAGCCCTCTTGATTAATAGTACAGTCGTCAAAATTGCCTATAAAGCAGATGGTGCACCAAACGAAACTGTATGACTAGCACCCTATATAACTTATTTATATGTGACTTTAATACTAGCAATCCCCCCCCCGCCGCCCGATGGATAGTAGGTGTTCGAGTGGTTTCCAGTATTTCTGCACTTGTTTAACCAACCTCCAATCCCCCCCCCCCACATCTTCTCCAATGTGGCCTTTGACCTCTCTCACTAGCAGTCAGTATGGCAATTTTTCTGTGATTTCAAGTAAATAATTTTCCATTTTTCTGTGATCAACCAGAACCCTACCCTATAGCAACAAAGAGAAACAAACCCAAAACGCTGCTGTCTACAGAGTGTCTCTATGGTGTATGATAACTCTGACCATGCTTCAAGGCTCTTTGAAAAGTCAGACATCGACTTAAAAGGTGGCCAAGTATAGGTGGCACTAAAAAAAATTGTTTTTTCCTTCTTGATCTGAGATATTTTGCCTAATCTTTCTTAGGAAGCATTGCCCTAAAGACTCCCCAACAACAAGTTCAATGCCACATGCTTCATTAAATTTGTGGACTGGACAGGATTCTTCTATAAAGGGGTTGTCTCACTACATTGATTCGTCCTATTTTCTTGGTTTCACTTTGAATTCAGGGGGGGGGGGGGTGTTTACTGGCTTCCACTAGGCTGCAGTAGAAGCCCAGGATCAGTAATGTAGCTATAGCCCAACCAGTGCTGGCAGCCTATCAGGAGAGTTCAAATAGATCTGTAGCTTATAGCGACCTGAGGAGCTGATACAGCCCATACAAGAGGGGATATATCGGAATAAGGTAGGACACTGTTATGAGACACATATTGCCAAAGTGGACTTGTTTTTGCAAGATCTTTAACATAAATAAGCCAATCCTTGTAGTGAGACAAACCACTTTAATGTAGATTTCAACTGCAAAGGTCTAAGGGCACGACATGATATGACGAGCTGCGCCAACGTTATTGCCCCGTCAAAAAGCTTAGTCTATAGATGTATGAACCTTTGCACTCCAAACCTTGGCGTGTTAAGCGCCTGCGCCAAAGATGTTGTGGCTTCGCACCACATTCTTAGAATTGGACACATTTATGAATCTTTGACGCCAAACCAAGGCGCAGAACAGAACAGCCAGACCAGCGATTAAAGGTCGGTCTGCCATGAGTAAGACTTTCCTCACTTGGTACTAGACTGTGCCTGTATGTATGACCTGCAGAAGAACAGGTTTATACATTCTGCCGCAGTCTACACTGCTTTGAAGCGATACTGAACTGGCATGTCTGCACCAACGTTCATACCCGTCTCCCACAGTGTTTTTGATGGTGTTTTTGGGAAGTTTAATACAAAATGTACTACACTCTGGGTATGGATTTTTATGACATTCTTTCCATAGACTTATGTACAGGGCTTGAAAAACACCAGAAAAAAATGCATGTTACAAACCTTACAAAATAAAAAATGCTCAACAAAACGATTTAAATTCATATTTTTTTTTTGAAGCGCTAAAGAAACTTAAAAACGTGCGAGAATGAGCTCGAAGACATTTCACATAGAGAGTACGCACACTAGAGAACAATAAGAACGACAACGAAGCTGCCTGAAGTCTGCTCAACAGGAGGGTTCATGAAATAACGTATAAACATAACAGATCACCTTTTCATTCTCTCGCTTTTTAGACAGCCGGCTGTATCTGTTGATTGCTACATCATGATCTAAGAAGAAGCGGATATATAAATCACCATTCACCAACAAGGTATATTTAAATATAATTTAAAAGGGATTGTCCAAAATTGGTGCTGCTGCTGCTAGAAGCTAAAAAAAAAAGTGATACTTACCTCTCCTGCCCGCTTTGTTTAGTATCCACAATCCTTTCTGTCCCTATTTCCAATAGTCTTCTTTTGCAACCCATGCTCCTGCAGCTCGGAGCCAAACACACAGCAGAAGCATGCTTGATGAAGAGGGCGGACCCCGAAACTTAGCTTCAGCTGTTTGGCTGATTGCAAAAGAAGACTATTGGAAAAAACGGTCAGAAAGGATTGTGGATACTAATCCATGTATACAGCAGATTTTTATACATCAAAAATGTGAACTAAGAACCTCAAAATATTTTTCAATGTATTTCTAAGTAGCCCAGAATATGCTTTTTCAAAAATTTGTATGTGCCTTTTGATAGTCTTTTTAGTTGATAGTGTGCTACTGGTATTGGAATGTGTATGTATATTGCTGCCACACCAGGGTGCACCTATGCTCATTCTTTCAAAAAAGTTTTTCGGATGTGGAAAACCATATATTTTTGTATAGGTTGTCCATATGGAGGAGTGGCTGCCTCCTTGTTGGTTTTTCGCACTCCACCTACCTTCACAGGTTTTAAATGTCAATGCAGTGTACTGTATAGCTGGAGTCCTTCATTCCCCTGGAAGTATGGAGGTCAGAACAAGGCCGTAAAGAGGATGTACTAGTGTAAGTTCCACACTCTGCATTTGAGGTCCCTTTGGCTGATTGTGAGGGTGGGCATAAGCAACTTTTGATCAAAAATGTGAATCTAAGAACCTCAAAAAATCTATTCATGTATCCTAAGTAGCAGAAATGCTTTTTTTAAAAAAAATCCTATGCGTCTTTTTTTTTTTTTAGTTAATAGTGTGCTGTGATATTGCGATGTGCTTATGTATATTGCCCTGCCACACCCCCCCCCCCCCCCAGTTGTGACACCTATGCTAATTTTTTCAAAAAAGTTTTTCGGATGTGCAAAACCATATATTGTTGTCTAGAGTTTTATACTATGTTTATGTGAAAGATGCCTAAGAAATGAAAAGGATCTGTGCTTTTATGTGAGGAAGATATCAGTAAGTGTGAATAAGGATATATAATGCAGTCAATGTGTATAATGTGTGAATATAAACAAGAACACTCCCATTCACTGTCAGCAATCAGAAATTTGAAAATGATGGGAAACTGGTAATACAAAGAACTTATTAGATAGTCGCATAACTTTGCATTATACAAGAAGTAAGCTTTATCAGGCAGATATATACATACACTACATTGTAAATTGTATACACACTATTCTGTCCAATGGTATTGTGTATGTCTATTGCAAATTATATTAAAGCTGTGGAGCCCAACCCCCATCATTTTTACATTTCACTCCACAATGTAATATGTTACACATCCTGCAAAATATTTAACACATCCTGATACACCCCCACATAGATGTTACTGCTGGGAACTGATTTCATGCATACATCTACCCTAATGTAGCAAACTTCCATCACAAAGCATCTAGCTGCTTCCCTCTGAAGTATACATAGACATGTAATTCATATATAAGACATGCATACCATTGCTGGCAATCTGGAAAATCTCCTTTAAAGTCAGGATTTCTGTAATGTAAAACAGAGAAGAAAACAGTTGCTTTGCGTTATAATGTAATAAATCGCAATATATTTATACAAGAAGAACATGCGAGACTCAGGGTATGTATAGCGTTACCTTTTAGATCCCGCTCTTTAAACTGGCTAATGGGAAACATCATGGCGTCAGCCAGCTGTGTGGATAAAACTGCATGGCAGGAGCTCAGCTGTGGACAGTAGAGAAGTGACAACGGGCAAAGCAAAAGTAACATAACTAATACAGACTGGTGGATGTTGTGAGTAAGACACAATTAGCAGGACTGTAGGCATTTGCAACTACAGTTGAGTGACACCTTTGTAGGAGCTTTAAAGAGGTATTTCCATCTTATTTAGCAGCTTTAAACATGTACGCAAAGGTAAATAAAGATCATTACCAAATACATTGCAGTTTAAATTTTGCTTCGTTTCAGAGTTGGAGCAGTTATAATCTCCTGCTTGTTTACACAAGCTTCCCTAGGCTATCGGCAACTTCTCTCTGCTCAAGTGCTCAAGCAGTGGCTGGGCTAGTGGCATCGTTATCTGTGTCTTATCAGCAGGATGGAGCTTTTCACTCTCTGATCTTTATAGTTCTAGTGAGAAAAACTTCAACCCTTAAAGGGGTTGTCTCGCTACAAAGATTAGCTTTCAACATGTTGGGATCACTAAATGAAGACGTCTTCCAAATATATTGCGTTGTTCATTTTTTTGTTTTGTTAAGGAGCTACAAGTGATTTTATCACCTTCTGTGCTCTCTCTGGTTCCCCAAGTGCCCACCGACTGTGACTTCTCCCCCCACCTGTGTTTTGTTTATCTGCAGCCTGGGAGTGACGTCATCACACAGATCATGGCAGCTCACAACTTCTGACAGTGAGAGCTTGTTTGTTATCTGATCTTTCAGACAAAAGCCAGTAATTACTGCCGTTTACTTAAACTCAGAAGCTTCTCTGGTCCTGGCAGCATGAGATTTATCGAATTAGGAGAGGTCTGAAAACACGGAGCTCATATGCTAATTACAGACAGCTTGACCAGGAAGTGACAGAGCAAAGCAGCATTATTTCATGCATGCATTCTATGAAACTTTGAGGTGAGACAACCCCTTTAAGAATTATGACCTAGGAGCAGCTTTGTGCCATCCTGTCAGGTCTGTAGAGCACATTTATGTGTAATTACATCAAAGATAACAATCCCTCAGCAGTTAACAGTGTGTCTTCGCAACATGTACCTTTTCTCTTGTGACAAATACAGTTCAGTTAGCTCATATTTATAGCCAGACATTCTGCTTGGACGGTGTAATTATTTTTCACAACCTTTCATCAGTAGTGTCCCTGTAAAAGTCACTGCTAAGAATATGAGCTAGCCCAGCTGAAATGTTAGTCATTGCCTACTGCCTTTCCCCCTTTTAAGGGGTACTATGGAAATTTTCTGCAAAGAATCCACAGGTAAATCAGCATGTAAAAATCTGGAACAGATCACGTGGTCGCAGATTTTACCTTGCAGAGAAAACATATACAGTATAAACACGTACTAAACTTTGGGCACGTTTTAGGATATTTTTTAGGCAGTGTTTTTCAATACGTTTTTCGGATTGAAAAAACGTGGTGTGAACATTCCCTGTTTTACCCTGCAAGGGAAGCAAGGCACTGCACAGTTCCTTTTAAAAGCATGGTCTGTCTACCGTAGTTGAGCCTAGATTCACATAGCGCAATTTACCTTTAGAAAAATGCACTATGTAAAATGTGCCAGAAATCCGAAACATAACCTAAGATTTCTGCTGCATAAAACACTTGTTTCCATACACAGATTTTAATGTGTTTTAAGGACACAAATTAGCTTCATGCAATCGGGCTAGTACACTTCTTATCTGATGGCACATTTTCCACACTGAATATGCACAGAAAACGCATAGATACTTGACTTACACAAAGTGTGAAAATAAGCACACAAAGTGCATCAGTGGTGTCTTCAAACTCAATGCAATGGGACACTTTATAAGCGTTTTTTCACATGTAATTTGATGTGTAAGGGTGTTTTCACACACTGCATTTTTGTTTTGCAGAAATGGACAGCAATGCAAAAAATGTGCCAAAACAATATTCAAAAATGGTGTATAAAACGCCCATTTTACTCCCCAAAATGCATGTGAAAAAAAGCTTGTGAATGTAGCCTATTGCAGGCATGTGCTGAGTGCTTGCAGGAGACACAAGCCATTAGCTAACAGATGAGAACTGTGAACACAGACAATATTGGCCTTAAAGAGAACCGGTCACCTTGCACATGCTATTTGCCATCTTTTATCAGTGATTGACATTGATCAATGTATTTACATTCATAAAGGAAAGGCTGTCAGTTACTGATAAGACCGTCCACTGGACTCCTTATCCCAGAAAAAGCAAAAATTAAAAATAAAAAAAAAGTTACGAAGCTGGATTTTTCCCACAAAGCTTTACATCAATCTGCTCTGTAGCACAGGGCTCGCAGATGAAATAGCGTGTGTTCAATGTGGCAGGTTTCTCCAAATTTGTAGATTTTGGTTCTTTCTTTTCTGCCTCGTTCAATTCTAGCTATTGTAACGTTTTTGTTACATTTCTGACTTATCTGTATAAGTGAATTGTATTAGTGCACCAAATATGCAAGGAGCTAAAAGGGGGAAAATCATTATATCATCTTGAACCCTAAAAAGGCTGAGTGACTGATGAACATGTAACAGACACTTACTTCGTCAATCACTTTTGAAAACTGCTGTAAAGTTGAAGTCATCACCTCGTCATCGCCCCCCAGAGGAAACCGCTGCGAATAAAGCAAAACATACATTATGTGTAAACAGCATTCTACATGTCATGTATAGGCTGTTTTACCAGCCATGAATATATATGTTCTATACAACAGAAAAGAACTGCAAATTTCATATATTGTCATTGATTAATTAAACTGAATATATGATTGTCATTGAAAAACTGGTCAGCAGAAAATAAATATGAAACCACTGTCTGTAAAAAGCCTTGTACTTTGCTCTGAACGTGTAGCACATACCAAGCCATTAAGCTGGTTTATCTTCAGCAACAGTCTCACCCATCCCTTAGGTTAAAAGAGCATTTCAAGTCTGATATGAATGTTCTACCTGCTCAAATTCACACTGAATATTAAAGAGAACCTGTCACATAGGTTATGCCCCCCTGACTGAGGACAGCACAAGCTAGTGTCAGACCTGCTGTTTCCAGCACGGTGTCCCTTATTCTGTAAGATGCTGGAGTTTTCGTGTATTTAATGCTCAAATCTGCAGTTTTTAGCCAGAAGAGTCATTCGAAGAGTCCTTCAGAGTGTCAGTTTTTTTCAAACTCGGCCAATCGGAGGCTAGCCCCGCCCCACCTCACTGATAAAACCTATTACTTTGGAATAGGAACGAAACCATGGTGCAATAACTGTCAGTGGGCGGAGCTAGCCTTTGGTGGGCGAGCTATACACCTGCTCAATTTGAGGGGGTAAGTTGCCTCTAAAACTAAGCATCTTACTGATAAGGGGCACGTGCTGGAAACAGCAGTTACTGACAAGCTGTGTGCTGCCCATCAGGAAAAAGGTGGGCACAACCTCTGTGACAGGTTCCCTTTAAGCTATGGCAGTGAGACCACATGCACAAGTGGAGTATTTAATGGGGATTGTAAATGTGGATAACACAAGATAACACAAGAAAAATCCACAATTCAGTATAAAAACTGTAAGGCTATGGCTACAATTCACTGGACAAAAAATGGCCGAAAGCGGCCTTTTTTTTCCGATGCAGGACCGCGGTTTTGGTCATGTTTTGCACTGTATGGGAAAACGGCGAAAAAACCTAAAAGTGCCAGCGTATTAGACAACATGTTTTGGAGACTACAGGTTGTCTTTTCTATTGTAGTCTGTGGGGCTGCACGAACGATTGTATTTTCGCCGCTTTTAAAATCCTAAAAGCGCCGAAAATACGATCGTAAAACTGTTCAGTTTGTAGACATAGCCTAAGAAATGTATAGAGAATTCTTCTGGGAGTCCTGCATATGAACCATTATCCCTTATTTCTTAAATCAGCCTCAGGTAACACATCTCTGGCCATGGGTGTCCCTATAGCCATAGCTGCTATAGCGGTTGCTATGGGCCCCAGAGGTTGAGGGGCCCATTTAGGTGAAAAAACATTGTTCCTTTCTGTAGGGAACAAGCAATTGGTGGTTTTCTGCTCTCCAGCACTACTACATGGTTTCCCTGATACATGGCGGTATTATTTATACCTTTACAATTACTGCTACCTATGCTGCTGCTTTAGTTTATTATTAGCAGATGGGCGCCAACTCATTTTGCTATGGGGCCCTATAGATTTTAGTTACGCCCCTGTCTCTGGCTGTAAGGCAACTGGCTGTAGCAGAAGCTCTTCCCCACTATTCTGTACGCAACAGAAGAAGCAGCATTTTAATCCCACCCCCTCTGAACATCAATGCCCGATTACTGCCAAAATTGTAAGAAATTCTCTGCAAGACTGTGGGCCTTATGCATGAAAACTGTCTAGGTGTAAGACTTACAATCAGAGCTAAGCTTACATTTCTCTAGAGCACTATATGTAATGAAAGCAGAGCTCTGATCGGTTGCTTTGGGTAAGTCAGTCTTACTGCTAGATAGTTTTCATACATAAGGTCCTGTACATTTTATCAGAATCCAGTAAACCCTGCAAACTGGCGAACACCGATGCTAAGTTTTCTGCAAACTTTCAGAACTTTTTTTAGTTAAAAGGGTTGTCTGGCTACAAAGAATAGCTTTCAAATTGTAGGCAACACAAAATAAAGACATTTTCCAAATATATTGCTTTGTTCCTCTGTTTTGCCCTAGGAGATACAAGTGAATTTATGACCTCCCTGGACTATTTCAGTTCCTCCTCACGTAACTGACACTGTAAACATATTCTCCCCTGCTGATTTGCTTCTATGAGATAGACAGTGAGTGAGGTCATCACACAGGTCCCTCGCAGTGTCCTTGCCCTGCTTGAGCAGAAAAAGCTTGATTTATGTTAAAATAACAGCACTGTAATTAGGGCTTTTGTTTGAGGGGTGGAGGGTGGTGGGTGCCTGGGCGCCCCCCCCCCCCCCCCCCCCCCCCCCCCCCACCCCCCCCCCAAGCGATCAAGTTAAGAAGTCCTGTTAGTAGTTTGAGAAGCTAATCTGATCTAATTAGCAACTGAAAGCCACAGCACAAGCCAGAGCTGTAAACGCAGCAAGCTGTATGCAAATGAGTAGTCTGAACCAGGAAGTGGCAGAGTATTTCATTCATGCATCCTTTGAAACTCTGTAGGGAGACAACTCCTTTAAGTGGTCACAGCTTGGATGTACTGCATTCAAATTGTCGGTTCACATACCTGCTTCTCATACTCTTTCAAAAGTTTGGAGGTCAAGTGAGTGGCTGCACTTAATTCATTCTGTGGACACAAAATAACATAAATGAGATTACATGGAAATAATATATTAAGGAAGAGGAGATAGAGGCTATATTGCAGACACAGAACATAGAAAGGTAAACTTCATAACAGAATTATCATTCCAATGCATTTGAATTTTATGGACAGCCAATTCCTATACATGGCCTCTTGCCTATCCCAGCCAATGACCGACGCGCCAGTGGCAGCTGACAATATTGACATTGTGCAACAGCTAATGGTACATATTACCATCTAAGCCACCACTAAGATGTCCACTAATGGTCATCAAGTAGCAAAAAGAAACATATATTGTATGCCAGCTTACCTCTCCAACACGGTGAGCAGAACATAGAAACTCTATGTGGTTTATTCCATATCAAAGATTAAAAAGGATAGGAAAACACAGGGTCAGGGCACAGACCAGGCTGACGCGTTTCGATCCAAGGAGCAATGCTGACGCGTTTCGATCCAAGGAGCAATGCTTTCCTATAATTTTTAATCTTGATATGGAATAAACCACATTTTTATTATTAAGGAGTGCTGGACATAAAGGGGGACATGTATCAAAACTGTCTAGGTCTAAGACTGTCTTTGTTGCCCATAGAAACCAATCAGAGCTCCCCTTTCATTTCATACAGTCTTAGACCTAGACTGTATTCATACTGTACTTGAAGTCCAAGTTTCTTCTTCTACTACGGTCATCAGGGAGGATTACAAATAGAGGAAGTAGGGCCTAGAAGATGGGCAGTGATGGAACAGAACGGGAATAGAAGTACAGCAAAGTGTATGCTCACCATCCATAGACTTGTGCACATTCAGTCACTATTCAAAATGACTCCCCTGCACCAGACCGTACTAGTAAACAGTGGGGTCCCATAGTTTTAACCCCACCACTATAACACTTATCACATGGTTAGGTGATAAACATTAGGGTTTTTTGCAATGCACTTATCAGCTTTGAACACGTAGGCAAAGCTAAATAAAGATTATTACCAAATACATTGCCGTTCTGATTTTGCTTTCAATTTATCTTAAAATGGCAACAGTTAAAAAAAAAAAAACTGGACAACCACTTTAGGACCACCATAAACATTAGAGAAAAATCATCCCAAGCCACCAATTTTAGCCAGAGTGGCTGACTATGCTACAAGTACCATGAAGGAAATAATTATTTGATCCCTTGCTGATTGTGCAAGTTTGCCCACTGACAAAGACATGAACAGTCTATAATTTTAATTGTAGGTTAACTTTAACATTGAGAGATAAAATATCCAAAATAAAATCCAGAAAATCACATTGTATAAATGATATAAATTTATTTGCATTTTGCTGAGAGAAATAAGTATTTGATCCCCTAGCAACCATTAAGAGTTCTGGCCTCTACAGACCAGTTAGACGCTCCTAATCAACTAATTACCTGCATAAAAGACAGCGGTCTTAAATAGTGACCTTTATAAAAGACTCCTGTCCACAGACTCAATCAGTCAGAATCTAACCTCTACAACATGGGCAAGACCAAAGAGCTTTCTAAGGCTATGTTCACACGGCATAATTACGTCGGGACTACGGGAGGGGAGGGGGGGGGGGGGCAGCCCGCCGGCCCATAGACATTCATTACTAGCGGCACGTATTTGCCGTGAATAATTGACATGTCACTTATCTCCCCCGCGGTGTATTGTCCGAGCGGGGAGAGGAGACGTAATCCATAGTTCTCTATGAGAATTGTAGGTTACCGTATTCAACGCAATTAATTGACATGTCGCTTATCTCCCCGCTCGTACAATACGATCGTATTGTACGAGCGGGGAGAGGAAGCTTAATGCATAGTTCGGGGAGAAAGCGGCGAAAAGTGTTTATTAGAGCGCAAATGCGTGCCGAAATTACCCCGTGTGAACATACCCTTAGGGTATACGCTGGGTATTTTGGAAGCACACGCTGATCAGCGCGTATTTCCAAAGCATGGGAGCCAATGAACACCTGGACGATTCTGTGAGTGATTGGGAGAAGGTGCTGTGGTCAGATGAGACAAAAATTGAGCTCTTTGGCATTAACTCAACGCATTGTTTGGAGGAAGAGAAATGCTGCCTATGACCCAAAGAACACCGTCCCCACTGTCATGGATCATGAAGGTGGAAACAATGTTTGGGGGTGCTTCTCCGCTAAGGGCACACGAATACTTCACTGCATCATGGGGAGAACTGATGGAGCCATGTACCGTAAAATCCTCAGTGACAACATCCATCCCTCCGCCATGACAGTAAAAATGGGTCGTGGCTGGGTTTTCCAGCAAGACAATGACACAAAACATACAGCCAAGACCACAAAGGAGTGGCTCAAAAAGAAGCACATTAAGTTAATGGAGTGGCCTAGCCAGTCTCCAGACCTTAATCCCATAGAAAACACGTGGAGGGAGTTGAAGCTCCGAGTTGCCAAGCGACAGCTTCAAAAGCTTAATGTTATAGAGGTGATCTGCAAAGAGGAGTCGACCAAAATTCCTCCTGATGTGTGCGCAAACCTCGTCATCAACTACAAAAACCATCTGACTGCTGTGCTTGCCAACAAGGGTTTTGCCACCAAATATTAAGTCTTGTTTGCCAAAGGGATCCAATACTTATTTCTCACTGCAAAATGCAGATAAATTTATATAATTTCTACAATGTGATTTTCTGGATTTTATTTTGGATATGCTATCTCTTAATGTTAAAATTAACCTGCCCCTTTAAAAATTTTAGATATTTCATGTCTTTGTCAGTGGGCAAACTTACACAATCCGCAAGGGATCAAATAGGTATTTCCTTCACTGTATGGGGGCTTCCTGACTATACCCAAGAACTGATGTTGGGGGAAAGGAAGACTGTTGATGTTAAATTTTGAAGAGTGATCTTTGGTTCTCTCTGGATATAAGATGTCTCTATAGACGTCTGGCAACAATTTAACCCCCCCCCCCCCTTTCGCCGTGAATACACATCAGCTTCACAAAATCAAGAAAGAATAGCAATCGGCCAAACAAGTGTTCTATTACTATGATAACAGCTACTTAACATGGAGACATCTTGTAAGAAGGGAAGTGAAATCTGGAAATTAGGTCAACATATTAACCACAAAACTAGCATACAGTAACTTATCTCTCACCGCTACTTCTCTTTTATGATTTCAGATTTGTGGTCATACAGTATGGAAAAAAGAAAGAGGCTAAGACAGCAGAAGTCAGCCGTAAGGGGAGGATGTTCTCACCAGTGTGTGCCAGACTAATGTACCCGGCAGTTGTTAAGCATACCATGTAATCCCATGCTAACGTACTTAGCGCATTATTTTGAAAAACTTTTTACTTTACTTCCAATTGGGCACATTGCTACTGCAGCAGTCATATGGCATCACTGTTTGGAAGGCATAGCCCCGAATGGTGATGTGAGTAGAGGCACATGAGCGCTACAGCGATGACGTGTCCACTCGGAAGGGGGTCTAGCACCAATTTTTTTTAACTAATTAAAATGAGAAAATTATACATATTCTTCTGGTCTTAGCTGTTTTTATTTTCTAATTGTAGATTTTTTAATTCTGTTGTCTGTATAGGATTATGGGGGGCAGCCATCTTGCCTGAGCTACTTTTAACAGCATATAGAGAGATGCTTTACAGCAGCTTAATGGACATAGAAGCCTGTGAACCAGAGCAGACCCGTTAACTTCTATAGGAGAGTTTTCTAGGCATGTTCTGTGTCCTGGGAAGAAGTCAGTGTGCAGGGAGGGGAGAGGGTGAGCGGTGACTATTTCCTATTGTGTTGAATGGTGGATCCTGTGCTATCTATACACATTGGTGTAAACCTCTCAGTATAATCCTGCCTGTGCTGTTAATGAGGAGACTGATGAAAGTTTTCTCTACAGAACAGGAAGTGTTAAACTATTACTATGCTTAGTGAAAAATGAAAGCTTCAGGATTAAAAAAAACAACAAAGTAATGGTTGTAGGGAAAAATTAAAAAAAAAAAAAACAACCAAAAATTTTTAAACAATGTGTTTAACAAACAAACTTGTGCTCAACAATAGGTAATTTTCTGATGACGCATTCCCTTTAAAGCATATTGCTCAGCTATTAGTTTCAGCAGTCTAAGCTCCCAGACCTCCACCAATCAACACATCACTAGCATATGTCACAAGTTTTGAAAACAATAGGTATCCATTTAAAATTTTTTGAAGACAATGAATACACATAAACCTTTTCTGACTATAGAGGTAATTAGGAGGGGTAGTTTTATAAATTAAGGATAAATACTTGTAGCTTAGCCAAAGGAGGGGAGTGTGTGGAAAGTGAGCATTGGGAGTTTTTATGTTTAAACTTCATTAAGGGTACTGCGGTCCACAGTAATGGTCACTAAAAGGAGATACGAAAGAAAATGTACAGTGGGCTGCATGGGAGAGAGAGGAGTCCGGTGTGAGGCTCCTCCCTGCCGCCTCAGCTTAATTGACAGCTCTCACCCTATAGACAAACACTGGAGAGAGCTGTCAGTTAAGCTGAGGGGGCGGGAGAAGCCTCACACCGGACTCATCTCTCCCGGACACAGCGCTTCTCCCCGCACCCCGGACAACTTCACTGGGTGTTGTACCTGGGAATACTGCAGCCTTTCGGGATAAAATACACAGTGTTAGTATCAGGTAATCTGCAGCTATTACATGCTGCTTGCCCTTCAGAGAGGAGCTGGCCTCTGTGATATATAGGGTTATATGATAGAGGGAGAGAAGCTGAGCTCTGTGATATATAGGGTTATATGATAGTGGAGAGAAGCTGAGCTCTTTTGATATATAGGGTTACATGAAAGAGGAGAGAAACTGAGCTTGTGATTTATAGGGTTATATGATAGTGGAGAGAAGCTAAGCTCTGTGATATATAGGGTTATAGGATAGGGGAGAGAAGCTGAGCTCTGTGATATATAGGGGTTTATGATAGGGGGAGAGAAGCTGAGCTCTGTGATATTAAAAGGTTATATGATAGAGGAGGAGAGCGGCTCTGTGATATATAGGGTTATTTGATAGTGGAGGAAGCTGAGCTCTGTGATATAAAAGGTTATATGATAGTGGAGGAAGCTGAGCTCTGTGATATATAGGGTTATATGATAGTGGAGAGATGCTGAGCTCTGTGATATATAAGGTTATATGATAGAGGGAGAGAAGCTGAGCTCTGTGATATATAGGGTTATATGATAGAGGATAGAAGCTGAGCTCTGTGATATATAGGGTTATAGGATAGAGGGAGAGAAGCTGAGCTCTGTGATATATAAGGTTATAGGATAGTGGAGAGTAGCAGAGCTCTGTGATATATAGGGTTATAGGATAGAGGAGAGAAGCTGAGCTCTGTGATATATAGGGTTATATGATAGAGGAAAGAAACTGAGCTCTGTGATATATAGGGTTATATGATAGTGGAGAGAAGCTGAGCTCTGTGATATATAGGGTTATATGATATGGAGAGGAGCTGAGCTCTGTGATATATAGGGTTATATGATAGAGGGAGAGAGACTGAGCTCTGTGATATATAGGGTTATATGATAGAGGGGAGAAGCTGAGCTCTGTGATATATAGGGTTATTTGATTGAGGGGAGGAGCTGAGCTCTGTGATATATAGGGTTATATGATAGAGGAGGGAGCTGATCTCTGTGATATATAGGGTTATATGATAGAGGAGAGAACCTGAGCTCTGTGATATATGGGGTTTTATATGATAGTGGAGAGGAGCTGAGCTCTGGGATATATAGGGCTATATGATAGAGGAGAGAAGCTGAGCTCTGGGATTTTATAGGGCTATATGATAGGGGGGAGAGAAGCTGGCTCTGGGATATATAGAGTTATATGATAGAGGAGAGAAAGCTGAGCTCTGTGATATATAGGGTTTTATGATGAGGAGAGAAATGAGCTCTGTGATATATAGGGTTATATGTAGTGGAGAGAAGTGAGCCTCTGTGATATTTTGGGTTTTTAGATAGGGAGAGGAGTGAGCTCTGTTTTTATATGGGATTGAAGAGGAGGGAGGGAGCTTGTGATATATGGGGTTTATTGATAGGGGGGAAAAGCTGAGCTCTGTGAATATAGGGTTATTTGATAGAGGGAGGAGTGAGCTCTGTGTATATGGGTTATATGTAGGGAGGGAGCTGATCTCTTGATTATAGGGTTATTGATAGGGAGAAAAACTGAGCTCTGTGATAATAGGTTATTATAGAGGAGGGGGGGGTGAGTCTGGGATATATAGGGCTATTAATGAGGGGAAAAAGTGAGCTCTGGGATATATAGGGCTATATGTGGGGGAGAGAAGCTGAGCTTGGATATATGGGGTTTTTTTATAGAGGAGGGGAAGCTGGCTTGTGAATATAGTTTATGATAGGGGAGAAGCTGACTTGTAAATTTATAGGGTTATTGATAAAGGAAGGAAGCCGAGCTCTGTGTATTTAGGGTTATATGATAGAGGAGAAAAGCGAAGCTCTGTATATATAGGGCTTATGTGAGGGAGAGAGCTGAGCTCGTTTTTAGGGTATATGATAGGGGGAGAGAAGCTGGCTCTGTGTTATAGGGTTAATGATAGAGGAGGGGAAGCCGAGCTCTGGGAATATAGGGTTATATGATAGAGGGAAAAAAGTGGTCTGGGTATTAGGGTTATATGACTTGGAGCGGATTTTGGTAAAAAGCAGAAAAAAAACCTTGACGGATCCTTAACGGACATTTAAGCCCGTTTCTCACCCAACATGCGTGATTGACAGTTTTCCCTTGTAAAATGTGTACCGTATATAAAACTGTCAGTCACTGTTTGTGGGCGGGGTCAGCAGTAGTTTCACTTTCGGTTTGATTTTTTTAAATCTTTTTACTCAGGCAATCCTGCTCCAAATCATATAAACCTATATATCAAAAAGCTAAGCTTCCCTTATTCTATCACATCCCGTTCTCAGATGGGGTAATATAAACCACCTGACAGGTTCCCTTTAAATGTATTTTATTGATATTTTATGTGATAGAGCGACACAAAGTAGCAAGTATTTGTGAAGTGTAAAGAAAATTAACCATGCTTTTCCAAATGTTTGCAAATTAAAAAACTGAAAAGCGCGTTGTGCATATGTATTCACCCCCTCTGTATTCCCCTAAATAAAATCCAGTGTGACTAATTGCCTTTAGAAGACACCTAATTAGTTAAAAGGAGTACAAGCAGAAAACCAGGCTAACACACTAGTGGCTGTAGAAGGGAACGCAAGCATTTCTCATCTCCTGCTGTCACATTTGTGGCTGCACAGAGGAAATAATTAGATGAATTAAAGAAGATGCTGTGGACAGGGGCGTAACTACCGGGGTCGAAGGAGTAGCAGCTGCCACGGGCCCGGGCGCTTAGAGGGTCCGGGCCCCGGGGCAGCCGCTACCACATCTGCTACCCCAGTAATGCCGCTCCTGGGCCCACCGGCAGTAAACTTAAAGGGAACCTGTCACATAGGTTATACCACCCCTGCTGAGGGCAGAACAAGCTAGTGTCAGGACTGCTGTTCCCAGCACTGTGTTAGCCCCGCCCACCAAAGGCTATCCCCGCCCACCTTACAGTTATTCTCATGTTTCTACCTATTCAAAGTAATAGGTTTATCAGTTGATGTGGGCGGGGCTAGCGTCAAGTGGGCGGGGTTTGAAAAAAACTGACTCTGAATGACTCTTCTGGCTGAAAAATGCAGATTTGAGCATTAAATACACGAAAACTACAGCATCTTACAGAATAAGGGACACAGCGCTGGAAACAGCAGGCCTGACACTAGCTTGTGCTGTCCTCAGCAAGGGGGGCATAATCTATGTGACAGGTTCTCTTTAACAGTTCACTGCAGCGGGCGCAGAGCTGAGGGGCCCGGCGCATCCCGTCTCTGAATGCCCGGGCCCTCCAGCCTGAGCGTTCAGAGACAGCGCTGCCCCGTGGTAGCAGAGTGGAGTGCATTCGACGCTCGGCTCTGCTACTCTTCCTGACAGCAGGTGCCGGCTCTCTGTGACCACGTGGGTGGCGCAATTACGCTGAGCACAGCGGCCGGAGCGCAGCACATCGGAGGAGCGTGGACCGAGGTAAGTAGGTGATTTCTTATTTTACCTGCCCTGCCTGTCTGTATAGCCCACCAGCCTGCCGATATACCCCTGCCTGCCGAGATAGCCCCAGCCTGCCGATATACCCCCAGCCTGCCGATATACCCCCAGCCTACCTATATAGTCCCCCCTGAAACCTGCCTATAAACCCCAGCCTGCCTATATAGACCCCTCTGAAGACTGCCTATATACCCCAGCCTGCCTATATAGTCCCCCCTGAAGCCTGCCTATATACCCCAGCCTGCCTATATAGTCCCCCCTGAAGTCTGCCTATATACCCCAGCCTGCCTATATAGTCCCCCTGAAGTCTGCCTATATACCCCTTCCTGCCTATACAGTATAGCCCCCTAAGCTTACCTATATAGCCCTCCTGCCTGCCTACATACCCCCAAGCCTGCCTATATAGCCCTATAGCCCCCCTAAAGCCTGCTTATATAGCCCTTATAGCCTCCCTAAAGCTTGCCTACCTATATAGCCCCCTGAAGCCTTCCTGTCTACTTATATGGGGCGCCTATAGCTACCTGAACCCTGCCTACCTACTTATATGTCCCCTATAGCCCACCTAACCCGTGTCTATCTGTATGGCTCCCTAAACCTGCCTGTCTACCTATTTAGCCCCTATAGCTACCTAAACTCTTCATGCCTACCTATATGGCCCCTATAGCCTACCTAAAGCCTACCTGTCTATTTGGGCCCCCCTATAGCCTATGTACCTACCTGTTTACCTATGTGGGCCCCAACTATAGCCTAGCTACCTGGGGCCTACCTACAGCCTACCTGTGGCCAACCTACTGCATACCTACCTACCTGGGGCCTAAATACTGCCTACCTAATTGAGACCTGCCTGACTACTGCCTACCTACCTAGGATCTACTTACCTAGGGCCTATGTACTACCTACCTCAAGTCTACTAACCTACCTACCTAGGCCCTACCAACCTATCTAGCTGTAACACAATCTCCAGGGGGTGAATCCTCTGTTCCTCCCCTTAGGAGACTGGGCCTCTAAGCTATGGCCTGTACCCGCTCTCCCATCCCTGGGATGTTTGTACACAGGTGCGGGGCAGCAAGGGAGGTGCTGGAAAAGTGAGGATTCCAAGATATTTGTGACCAAATCTGCAGGGACGAGTGGTGGCCGAGAGAAGTCATCATGGTGGTCTGGACCGGATGCAGAACAAAAGGGAAAGTCAACGACTAACTGCGTTTTAATCACTTACATGTCTGCAGAATCTGTGTACACTGGTACCTACCACTATATGATCACTGTATGGAGGTAATATACAGTCTGTAGGGCACCTGTGTACACAGGTATATATCACTATATGGCATTAATATTGATTTTTATTCAGTAATAGTGTAGGGGTATCAGTCACTATGTGGTGGTAATTTGTGGTCTTGTTCTGGCAGCATAATCCAGTCCATATGTAGTAACGTTATTGGTAATATTAACATGGGTATAGTGAGATTTGTTTGGTAGCAGTATGATGGTGATACATATGGTGAGGTAGTCGCTCCTTGTATTATCTAGGAACTGCATGACTTAAGAGGTCCCGGTAAATGTTCGTGGTCAGGGAAGCAGGGGTGGGTGGGGGCATCCAATAGTTTGCTTTTGGGCCCAGGCTTCCCTAGTTACGCCCCTGGCGAGAATTTACATAGCGTGAAATCAAACACACTGGTGCTCACTAGTTGTACAGAGCAGAATGATAAGATAAGGCAGCAGCGGTCACCCCCAGAGCCCTTATCATAGCTGCAGCCTAGAATATTTATATAGCTGCCTATTAGTAGGTCTTACCACAGATCCTGGTGAACTTTATTCTAAATGTGCTCATATAATAACAAGGAATGGACAACACTGCGGACCGGAATAATTCCTTGGACTCCAGGGATACAATTATACAGGTTTATTATAAACACAGACAATAAAATCTGTGTCTTACAGAGCTATGTACAGATAAAGTGCAATAAAATGCACACATTATGGGGCTGGACTGTTACCTACCAGATGTGTCAACCCTGGTATGCCATTTCAGTCTAGCCTTGTAACACATAGAGCCACATGGATGAAATCTGTCTAAGACTTTCTTTGTTGCCATAGCAACCAATCAGAGCTCCCCTTTCATTTCATACAGTGCTCTAAAAAATGACCTAGACCAGGGATCCCCAACCGCCGGTCCGCGGACCGGCACCGGGCCTTAGCGTATCCCCTGCCGGTCCGCGGCCCCGGGCTAACAGGATGCCGGCCGCCCGGTGACTTTAGTCCGGGCGGTCGGCAACTGGTCTGCGCGGCCGCTGTAATCCAGCCGCGCAGACCTAGCAGCTGCACACAGCGTGCAGCTGCATTACAGAGAAAGCAGGAGCGGTGCATTACCGCCCTGCTTTCCCTAATGCTGTAGATGCGGCGCTCACTGAGCGCCGCATCTACAACGATGAGCGGCGCAGGGGGGATGAGCAATGACGTCCCCACCCCCGCGCCGCTCGCGTAGTGTCGGCTGCTGGGAGGAGGAGCTCGGCCGAGGATCCGGGAAAGGTGATTGACTTATTATTACTTTTTTTATTTTAATTGTCCTGGCTGCCTACTGGGGGCCGCTATCACTACTGGGGGCCGCTATCACTACTGGGGGCCGCTATCACTACTGGGGGCAGCTATCACTACTGGGGGCAGCTATCTATCACTACTGGGGGCAGCTATCACTACTGGGGGCAGCTATCTATCACTACTGGGGGCAGCTATCTATCACTACTGGGGGCAGCTATCTATCACTATCACTACTGGGGGCAGCTATGTATCACTACTGGGGCAGCTATGTATCACTACTGGGGCAGCTATCTATCACTACTGGGGGCAGCTACGTATTACTACTGGGGGCAGCTACGTATCATCACTACTGGGGGCAGCTACGTATCACTACTGGGGGCAGCTATGTATCACTACTGGGGGCAGCTACGTATCACTACTGGGGGCAGCTACGTATCACTACTGGGGCAGCTACGTATCACTATCACTACTGGGGCAGCTACGTATCACTATCACTACTGGGGCAGCTACGTATCACTATCACTACTGGGGCAGCTATGTATCACTATCACTACTGGGGCAGCTACGTATCACTATCACTACTGGGGGCAGCTACGTATCACTATCACTACTGGGGGCAGCTACGTATCACTATCACTACTGGGGGCAGCTACGTATCACTATCACTACTGGGGGCAGCTACGTATCACTATCACTACTGGGGGCAACTATCACTACTGGGGGCAGCTATCACTACTGGGGGCAGCTACGTATCACTACTGGGGCAGCTACGTATCACTACTGGGGCAGCTACGTATCACTACTGGGGCAGCTACGTATCATTACTGGGGGCAGCTACGTATCACTACTGGGGCAGCTATCTATCACTACTGGGGCAGCTATGTATTATTAGCACTGCAGGGGCAGCTATGTATCACTATCACTACTGGGGTTAGCATATGTATCTACTATCACTAATGGGGGCCAGCTATGTATGCACTATCACTACTGTGGGTCAGCTATGTATCACTATCACTACTGGGGCAGCTATGTATCACTATCACTACTGGGCAGCTATGTATCACTATCACTACTGGGGGCAGCTATGTATCACTATCACTACTGGGGCAGCTATGTATCACTATCACTACTGTGGCAGCTATGTATCACTATCACTACTGGGGGCAGCTATGTATCACTATCACTACTGGGAGTATAATGTTGTACCGTGTTAGCCATAGAAAGTAGTAGAATAGTGAAGAAATCAGGCGATACCTTTTAGAGGCTAACTGAGTATATTTGCTAGTGAGCTCACTATCAAATATACTCAGTTAGCCTCTAAAAGGTATCGCCTGATTTCTTCACTATTCTCTCACTACTGGGGGCAGCTATGTATCACTCTCACTACTGGGGGCAGCTATGTATCATTATCACTACTGGGGGCAGCTATGTATCATTATCACTACTGGGGCAGCTATGTATCACTATCACTACTGGGGGCAGCTATGTATCACTATCAAAACTGGGGGCAGCTACGTATCACTATCACTACTGGGGGCAACGTATCACTATCACTACTGGGGGCAGCTATGTGTCATTATCACTACTGGGGGCAGCTATGTATCACTATCACTACTGGGGCAGCTATGTGTCATTATCACTACTGGGGCAGCAAAGTATCACTATCACTACTGGGGGCAGCTATGTGTCTTTATCACTACTGGGGCTGCTATGTGTCACTATCACTAACTGGGGGGCTAATTTAGTATTACAGGGGGCATATATCTCTATAAGGACAGAGCTGAGCACATATGTATATTATATACAATGTATAATGCTGACCCACAAAAGCTGACCAATATTACTGCAAAATGATTATCAGCTCTGTGGGACAGCATTATTAATATAATAGTGACCCACAGAGCTGACAATCAGTCTCAAGTTATAAAATACTGGTTACCGCATACAATACCCCTAAATGACACAGTATACACTGTATTGGGATTTTTTTGTGTGTGTGATTCTCAACATCCAACCCCCTCCATAACCCCGCCCCCAATAACTCCACCCCCCCCCGGGGCCGGGGAAAAATTGTCGTGCAGCAAACCGGTCCCTGGGAGACAAAGGGGTGGGGACCGCTGACCAAGACAGTTTTCATACATGTCCCCCATAGATTTTATAGCACCTGTATAGAATAAACTTATTCAGCTGTATCCCTGCAGTCTACAGAATTTACAGCGCTTGCCATGATAAGCCTCCGTTTCTATTCAAGAGGAATACAAGTACTTACTAAAATAGACATGTTCGGAGATGTCACATGTCCTTTTTAAAGGAGTGCACCCACCTCAGACATTTGTCTCAACAATAGGTGCATGTCCCACCTTTTGTGTGAGAACAGACCCCTTAAAGTCTCAAATTAGAACAGAGAGTCGGTCATGCTTGCACACTACTCTTACTTCAGTCTTAGGCCCGTTCACACGGCTTATTTGGCCGCGGATTGGAACTGTACTGCGCGCCGGATTTGCGCTGCAGTATGCTCCAATCCGTCCCTGTCATTACGGTAATCCACAGATCTCATAGAGAACTGTGGATTCCGTCTCTTCTCCCCGCTCGGCGAATCCACCGCGGGGGGAGAAAGTGACATGCACATTATTTACGGCATGTATGCGCCGTAAATAATGCATTGTCTATGGGGCCGGCAGACAGCTCCCCCGCCGCGCCCCCGGCCCCGCCCCTTATTCAAGCCGTATTGAGGGCGGGATCCGTTCCGCAAATACGGCTTGAATAAGCCGTGTGAACACGGCCTTATGGGGGTCTCGAGTACAGCAAAACACACTGCTTGGCTATACTCGGAAGTGCTATAGAGTAATGTGCAAGTGCAATCTACTCTCCAATCTAAACTAAAATTTTCGAGAGCCCGTTCTCAAAATAGTTTTGACTTGCACCTATCAGGGATTTATGGCAGATCCTTCTACGTGCTGGGCAGCCTGCCCATTTGAATATTATAGGCACTATTGGCTGTAACTCAGCATGGTGTACCTGTATGAATGGCGTTACCCATTGTATCGCCTTATCTATATGCAATTTCATCGGTATTGTTGCATTTGTGCAGTCTCCCTATGTGTTATACTGTGGCTTTTTGCATGCTGGTGTGAAGTTGTATCTAGAGCACTTGCTCATTAATATCCGGCACCTGCTTTATCTTTCCCATGCAGCATATGGGCCAGAGACGGCTGCTGCTGGGATTCAGTGTATCGTCCAGCCATTGAGCAGTAATTGTAGCTTTGTAGTTTTTTGGCAATTTATGTCCCATTTTTTCTGTGGTTTTATTTTTAATAGTGTAGGGACTCACAAGAAATGAGGAGCCTTGCGAGCTTGTGTACTGTAGCTACCGTATCAACTAATACCTCATATTTGATATTTTTCCAGTATGTTATAATTTTTTACCCTAAAACACTGGGGAGCTTAGGGTACAAGTATTTTGTGCAGGACACCCTTTAAGTGCTGGGTAGCCTGCCCGTTTGAATATTATGGGCGTTATTGGCTGTAACCCAGCATGGTGTACCTGTATGAATGGCGTTACCCTTTGTATCGCCTTATCTATATGCAATTTCATCGGTATTGTTGCATTTGTGCAGTCTCCCTATGTGTTATACTGTGGCTTTTTGCATGCTGGTGTGAACTGGTATCTAGAGCATTTGCTCATTAATAACCGGCACCTGCTATATCTTTCCCATGCAGCATATGGGCCAGAGACGCCTGCTGCTGGGGTTCAGTGCATCTTCCAGCCATTGAGCAGTAATTGTAACTTTGTAGTTGTTTGGTAATTTATGTCCCATTTTTTCTGTGGTTTTAATTTCAGATCCTTTTAATATGTAATAAATGTCTGAGATGGGAACAATCCTTTAAGGGCCTTTAACATGGGTGAATTGTTTCTGATATTTGCCCATATAAAAGGCCCTGATATCAGATAACAAATAAGACAAAGCTTGTTCCAGAGCCAATTACATTCACGGTAAAAATGACTGTAGGCCGCACTTATCACCAGATAACCAGGGGATGTGTTGGCAACAATAATGGAAATTAACCATCAACTTCCCCAACTCCATCAGCTTTGCAGTGCAAATAGTTCCTGAACCAAGTGCCAAACAATTTGCTATATCAAATGGCCTTTGTGATATACAGGGCCATGTAAAAGTATACCTACAAACTTGCTTGCACACGCCTCTCCATTCTGCTCTATGGCAGTTCCAAGGAAAAGCTGAGCGGTGTGCTCACTTGTCGGTATTGCAAACACACATTCATAGCTCCAAACAAGGAAAAAGAGTGTAGCTCATAGTTGTACTCATAGCTCCCATGGAACATAAGGGAGAGCTGTGCACATGTGTAACAATCTCTCCAATTTGCTCCTTGACTTTCGAGGCTGTTTCCAAGACAGGTGCAGACTTTGATAGCATGTCCTAACAGTATACCATTAAACTCTGTGCTGGGAACACCCCTTTAACTCCCTGGGCAAAGTATTTAACATAAAAATAGTCGAAAAATGCATAATGTAACTTTGCGGTCGGTACCTGGGCATCATAAATCCTGCGCATGGCATGATAGAGCTGATTGCAGTAACTGGAGATAGCAGCTGCATCTTCCTCGAACACTCCTAGGAGAGATCGGGTCTGAAATAAGAACACAGATACACCATGAGCTGCTATGTAATTATTCTGTACATATGAGGTAAGTCATTTCTAGATTTTCCGTTTCCAGCCATCATAACTTCTATTTGGTTTGTTTTTGTGTGAGGAGTTGGTACAGATACCTTAGTATTTCATTTATATTACGGGTTTGTTCACACGGTGTGTTGGTTTAATTTTGGATCCTAAAACTGCATCCAAAAGTGGGGTGTAAATCGCATCCGAAACACATCCAAGATGCAGCTGCATGTTTGGATGCAGCAGGAACGTACCCTATGGTTTTAAATAGGGCGTCTGCTGCGTCTTTCCGATCACGAACTGACAGGACAATTCTTTGATCAGATCTGAAAGACGCATGTAAAACACCCATTGGCGATCACTCCTCTGAACGCCGATGCCTGTTTTATATTGAAATCAATGTAAAATCACACTGCACATTGTTAGATGCGTGTTTGGGTCCGTTTAGGGACCCAAAACATGCATCTAAAAACGGATCCAAAATTTAATCCAATGCCGTGTGAACATACCCTAAGGTGGGGTTCACACAGCTTATTCAAGCCGTAATTGCAGGACGGATTTCGCCCACAATTACGGCTTGAGTAAGGGACGGGGGCGCTGCTCGCCGGCCCCATAGACATGCATTATCCATGGCGTGTATCCCGCGGGGATAATGAACATGTCAGTTTCTCCCCGCCTGGCGTATTCGCCGAGCGGAGAGGAGAGACGGAATCCATAGTTCTCTATGAGAGCTGTGGATTACTGTAATGGCCGGGACGGATTCCAGCCGTATTGCAGCGCAGTATGGCGCGCAATACGACTGGAATCCGTGCCCGAAATGCGCCATGTGAACGGCCCCTAACTCTTATTCTGGCAGTTTTTAGGTCTGTTTGCTTTTTTAAGACATACACCTATCATCAAAACTGATGCCTTAGGTTTAGTGTACAGATTCTAAAAGGTCATGACATTAACAAGCAGGTGTTTATTATTCGGTGTTTTGAGACATATATTAATAAAGTTGATTGGAACTCAAAAAACACAATTTCCCTGATAATTTTTTTAACTGTAGTGTATTAACATCTATATATGCAAATATCTATTATTATTACTATTTATTTTAGAGCGCCCTTGATTCCAGGGCGCTGTACATTTGAGGCGGTACATAAATAACATTGGTCAAACAATTACAAAGTGACAAACAGTGACTAACACCTGGAACAGAGGGAGAGAGGGCCCTGGCCGTGAGGGCTTACAATCTATAACTGTGCATTAGCATGTGTACTTTAATAAACCCATGGCTGTCTGCCCATACTAGGTGTGGCCCTGGAACACCAACTGCATTCCCTCTGACACAATCAAAGCTAGTCACCCTTTAGCCTCTCCCTCTGAATGCTATAATCAGGGTTGATTATGGTATTAGAAGGCTTACGTGGCGGAGTGCGGACATTCCCCTCTTAGAGCGGAGCTGAGGCTATTACACGCGCTGTCCCATTCCTGACTACATGCATTTCCTAGGTGATCTGCAGGATGAATATGTTCATCCTTAAGGTAAAACTACCTCCTGTTAAAGAGGAGCTTTCTTGCCCTAAATCATCAATAAGTTAAAGCCACTTGTCTAACAGTGAGTATGTCCCCATCATGCCGCTAAAAAAGCTCTAACTCATCAAGGCATGGACTGTGCAAGATGGCTAAGGGTATAGCAGGGCGTATAGTAGCGCTTACTGTGCGCACCACTATGAGCCTGCTGTTTTAGAAGTACACGCTGATCAGCCTGTACTTCTACAACGCTCCAGCCCGGCCCCCATTCATCCTCCCTTACCCGGTGCGTAAGTGCTGGGAAGAAATCACACATCACTCTTTTCTCCAAGCGCTTAATACGCACTGGGGAACAGATGGAAAAATCATAGCATTCATTGACTGCTATGATTTTACTGTATTTGCGGGACGTACAATTACGTTTCGAAATACGTCCCGCTAATGCGCCATGTGAAGATACCCGAAGAGTATGTTCCCACAGCTGATTTGGATGCCAACTATGACACAGAAAGGTTTTCAATAGGGAAAAGCACTCCGTAAAAAGAATATGTGTAGAAGGTGCAAGTCAGACCATATGAGTCCAAAAAGTTTTGGATAAATTGACTGCACACTACAATTATTTAGTTGCAAACACACAAAGGAGTATTTTATTACAAAATTTACTACAGGCTCCAGTGAGAATATTTAAATGTGACTGTAAAAGACGTTTCGGTCATCCGACCTTTCTCAAAAAGTCACTATAAAGAAGGTTTAAAAATGGAGGAAATGGGCCGTGGGCCTAGAAGACACAGGAGCCTTTGTAATAAAATACTCCTTTGTGTGTTTGCAACAAAATAATTGTAGTGTGCAGTCAATTTATCAAAGAACTATGACACAGATTCAGTACTGAAAATCAGCCATATAAATATATCCTAAAGGTGTCCAGAGGTATCTGGTACCAAGACCTAAGCAGCAGATGCTGTAAGTCCTGTAACTTATGCGTTGGAGCCTCCAAGGATTTTACATGTTCTTAAGTGGATGGGACCCCTATTGACCTCCATAATAATCTCATCTTTTCTCTGGAGGGCAGTCCCCTTATTTTTAGAATTGTGGGTGTCAACAGTGGAGCACTCAATCATATACAAGCTCCTATTATTATGTTGGAAAAATTGGCTTGAAAATATTGTAGAGGAAAGTGGAGACGAAGGGTAAGTTCACACGGCTTATTTTAGGACGCATTTCGCCACGTATTTCGTGGCATACTGCACTCTAATATGAGCGAAATGCGCCCCGCAATTACGGCAATCCATAGCTCTCATAGAGAACTATGGATTACGCCTTCTCTCCCCACTCGTACAATACGATCGTATTGTACGAGCAGGGAGATAATTGACATGTCATGACAGTCTATGGGCCGGCGGGCTATTGGCCCCCCCAAGGCCGCGGGAGCTCCCGAACACCTGGCGTAATTGCCAGTGCTGTGGAGTCAGCAAGCCGAAGCCCCGACTGACTCCTCAATTTCCCAAACCTCCGACTCCCTCATACACGGCGCATGTTTAAGTGATAACTTTACTGTAGTAAATGGTCCCATCAGGCTGTTTATCACCTTATGATACAATAATCAGCTATTTAGGTAGAACGGGGCACTACAAGCAAAAGGGTAACAATGTTTTTATCTTTGAAATTGTGGGTAGAGTTAAAAAAAAGCGTATTTTTTTATCCAAATCCGTCTGCATAACATTGGGAATGTGTAGAAAAAGGGCTGGGTCAGATCTTGAAACTGATCAGAGCCCCTAGGATTCAAAGGGAGTATTGAAAACCAAAGGGGGTTTCCCAAATATTTAAAAAATAATAGAAATTTAACATTTTTTATTTTTAGTAGCAAACAGTAACAATGCAGTTTCAGGAAAGAATCGCAAACTAAGCAGATGCTAAATCTTTCAAGTCACATTTATGAATAAGGCATGTCAAAAATGATCAAGAAAAAAGGGCCCCAAAAGGGGCTTTTCTCCTTTAGCGGACCGCACTTTTGTCACGCTTTGTGCAAAAGCCCCTTTCGTTTTCCCCACGTCCCCCCTACAATAGATTGTATGGAAGACGTCAAGAAGGACGAGAAGCACCGGCTTTTATACACATGTTGTATAATACGCCGCAGCCGAAGATCGGGCAGAGTGAAAAGATGAGGTGTGTAGACAGCACTCGTCTTTTCTATTAGACGTCTATGGACGCAGATGACGATCGGATCTCCGGAGCTTTTAAAAAAAAAGAAAACCCGTGAGATAAGTGATTCGATAATTCAGTCAGTGTGGTAATATGCCTAAGTATGTAAGATGACTGTATATAAAATTACAGCAGCCTCATGTACAAAGTTGTAGTGGATGGAGAGATATGGAGCCTGAAAGTCACAAGCACAAAACATTGTTACCATTTTGCTTGTCAGTGTAAAATATATTTATTGGATATGAATTTAGAACACAAAAAATTGTAAATATGCAAAAACACTGGAGGAACATTTGTGGAGTCTCTGAATTTGTTCTGAGAAATAGTATTGCCTCCATCAGATCCTGCATACACGACCTCACATCTGATCTCATTATTTCCAGGCGTAGAGAACGGCCTCTCTACACTAACTTGGGTTGGGGGAAAGCGGTGACCACAGGGGCAACATCTCTAACAATGTTGGGGTACAAAGGAATTGTCTCAGTCAGTTTTGATGAATGGTTGAACTCTTCTACTTCTTTGAAAGGTGAAAAATTTTGCTGAAATCTGTTTGCCATGGGAGCAAAATCTTCTCCCCTGGGGCAGCGCTTTGCCTGTTTCCCATGTACCCCAATTACATTCCTAAATGTGAAAAGGGCGGGAGATAGGGGAGCAGTGAATGGGCCCGGCCCCAAAATTCCCTCTTGCTTTTTGCATCGAACAAACCCTGGCCCAAAACTTATTATTTATTTTGGGGTCGGGGGTTGGGCTCCTTTTATAAAGATTCGGACTCCAAACCCGGGCAAAATAGCCCCCGACCCCGGGCCCCCACAGCCCTGGTAATTGCGGGCTGTACTGTATGCCCCGCAGTTAAGCCACGTGAACATACCCTTAGGTATCAAAATTCTCTACAAAAATGTATGCTTATTTATTATCCACTAACAAACAAAATGTTTCGGCCGTATTATTGTGAAAGCTGTTGCATGCCTTTTTTAGTATATAAGAAATAAAGACGGATGTTTCCCAAGAACCCCGGTGCCTTGAACTGGTGCTTTTTTCACTCCAATGTATTAAAGGGGTTGTCTGGTTCCTTTAACAATCAAAATATTTAAAATGCAAGGGAAAAGGGGCCAATTAAAAAAAAAAACCCATATCCCCGGTTTCCCCGTGTGGGGGTTTACCGGTTCTTCTGCTGACAGTTTTTCAAAATTCCTCAGGAACCACTGTTTCAGGGGGACACACCGGTTTTAGGGGTGATTTTGTTCTGAACGGTGGTTTTTAAGGGGCTAAAACCCGGGAAAAATTTTTTTGCTTTTTCCCGGCTAAAAATTTAAAATTTTTACCTTTTGGGCCATTTAGCTTAATCAGTCAGTGCAATTTACAAGCTAGCCGGCACTGAACTTTAAACTAGATGGAATTTAGGTTGCAGGTGCAGCTGAATTTACTTTAAAAATTCTTTTAAAAAACTGACTATTTTGTGACTCAAATTGGGCGCATTAAAAGTTTTTTTTTTGCCCGGCTTTAAAAGGAATTTCCCATTAGTTTGCTTGGGAAAAAAAAAATTTTCAAAAAAAAAACTCCCCACCCCCCCCGCACCCCCCCCTGCCCCCCCCCCCCTTTTTTTTTTTTTTTTTTTTTTTTTTTTTTTTTGGGAAACAGCTGATTTTGATGAAAAAAACCCAAAGCTGAATTTGGGTTTAAACCCCTCCAGCCCTCTTAGTGATATAGGGGAAATATTTTAGGTCAAATTTTATCCCCATGAGAGACAAATAGGTTTACAAATAACTTTGGGGACTGGGAAAACCCCGCCGGAATAAATTTCCATGGGGCAGAGGGGGGAAAAACGAAAAGAGCGAAAAAAGAGCGGAGGGGAGAAAACGAGGAGAGGGGGAGAGAAAAACGAGGGAGAGAGAGAAAACGAGAGAGGAGGAGGAAAAACCCAGGGGAGGGGAGAGGGGAAAAAGAGAGAGAGAGAGAGAGGAGAGGGGGGAGGAAAAAGAGAGAGAGAGAGGAGGAAAAAGAGAGAGAGAGAGGAGGAAAAAGAGAGAGAGAGGGGAGGAAAAAGAGAGAGAGAGAGAGAGAGGAGGAAAAAGAGAGAGAGAGAGAAAACGGGACAGGGAGAGAGGGAAAAAGAGAGAGAGAGAGGGGGAAAGGGGGAGAGAGAGGAATACGAGAGAGAGGAAAACGAGAGAGAGGAAAACGAGAGAGAGGAGAAAACGAGAGAGAGAGAGAAAACGAGAGAGAAAAAGAAAAAGGAGAGAAAAAGAGAGAGAAAAAGAAAGAGAACGAGAGAGAGCGAGGTGTAAAAGAGAAAATAATAAAACAAACGATCACAACAAAAACCAAAGGGGGAGTGGCCCCCGAGTGTTGTGTTTGGGAAAACCGTGACCAGGACCACGGGGTGCTGTCCAGATCACTGCCTGTGTAGACTGCAAAAGATTTAAATTTTTGGTTTTAGAATTTTTGCTAATTTCATTACTAAGTGTAAAAAAAAAAAAAAAAAGTAAAAAAGTTCTCCCTTTTGGGGGGTAAAAAAAAAACAAAAAAATACAAAACAGAAAAAAAAAAATTGTGCATTTAAAATTTCGAACAAAAAAAACCCCAACTTTTTTAGGTTCCACCGGGCCAAATAACTGTAGAATTAATCTAAAAAGTTAAGTGCGAAAAGTGAATGGTGTAAAAAAAAAATAAAAATAAAAAAAATACTGCAATTATTTATAAGTGAAAAGTAAATATTCCCATAAAGTACAACTTGACTAAAAATAAAGAGGCCTCTACAACTGCGTCATTAAAAAAATAAAAAAGTTACAACTTTTAAAAACCATGGGGGAAAAAACTAAAAGGCTAGTCCACACGGCTTATTAAGCCGGATTTGCGAGCGGATTGCGCTGCAATTCGGTTTGAATAAGGGGCGGGGGGGGCGGGGGCGCACCGCCCCCCCATAGACTTCCATTTCCTGGGGCGTATTGCCCGGGATAAGTGCAAGTGACTTTCTCCCCCGGCGAGCGACGGAATCCCGTTCTCTATGGAACTGTGGATTCCCGAAATTTACTGCGAGGGATTGGGTGACTGCAGCACAAATCCGGCGCGCAGTATGGCTCCAATCCGCGCCGAAATAAGCCGTGTGAACGGCCCCAAAATATGTTCTGGTCATTAACTTCTTTTCAGGCGTTCGGCTTAAGGTATTAAAGCCAACTTTCCCAACAAAGAAAATTGAGCAAAAAGAATTGTATGTTTAATCGTGTGGGCTGGAGTCCTTTTTTCCCAACAAGGAAATTATCTGAGGGCCCCCTATTTTATCAGGCATGCCCACCTTAGTATCTATGCACTGCGGGGTTTAAATAGGCATCTGGTAATTGGTTCTTAGTCAGCTCCAAATTGGGTCGTCTTCTGGTACACCTATTGGGGTCCTGCATTTTTAGGTGTACATTATTGTGTCAGACTTGGGTCCACAGAAGGATGCATCATCAAACTGCGGTCCTCCATCTTGGGAAAAACAACCCCATCATGCATTTTTTATAAGCTTAAGGCGGGTTCACCGGCATAAAAAAAAAAAAAAAGGGGGTTTTTGGAATGTGGGGGGGGGGGGGGAAGGGGCGGCATCTCCCGGCCCCCAAACATTATTATTCATGGGCGTAACGCCGTGAGTAATTTAATGTCATTATCTCCCCCCGCGGTGTATTGTGCGAGCGGGAGAGGAGAGTAACCATAGTTCTCTAAAGAACTGTGGTTTTCCGTAATGAATGGGACGATCACCCCCGATTGAGCGCATTCGGCGCAAAAAAGGGGGTTAAATATGTCCCCTTTTAAGCCTGTGAAAAATACCTTACAGGGGAATTGGGAGTTTTGTTTTTCCAACATGGAGGGGGCCCCAGTTTGAGGATGCCCGGGTTGAAGTATACAATTTTGGTGAGCTCAGCAGCCACTCTTCTGTACTGCAGCGACCCAGTGGAAGATCACACCAAGTCTGCAAAGGGCTGGACGATGGTGCATGACAACTCTTTCATTAAGCTTTAATACTGTGGCAGTTCCACGGCTTAAAAAAAAGGGACGTATTTTGGGGCCAAATTTCGTGCCGGAGTGGAAATTAATTGGAATACGTCCCGTCATTACGGGAATCCAAGTTTTCATAGAGAAAAAAATGGATTACTCTCCTCTCCCCTGCTCGGCGGATACGCCGGGGGGGAGAAAGTGACTTTGAATTAACGGGGTATACGTGCCTCTGGAATTTCAAGTCTATGGGCGCGAAGTGTCGGCCCCCCCTCCGCCCCCCCCACACGGGTAATTGCGGGCCCTAATTACGCCCCCGCAAATCACTGTGTGAAACGAGCCGAGGGTCCCCCGGGAAAAAGCCATTCGTGCAGCTGCCTGTAGGTGATGTAGGACACAGATGGTCTGCAGTCTCGTCACCCGGCTGAATGCGTTCTCTCACTTCCCCAAGGAGTGAGCCCCCCGTCCTAACTAGCAAATACAAGTGATAATCCCCCGAATTCCCCACATATTTTTTCAAAACTGTATATAGAAAACAAACCCCCTATAACCCCCCCCTAGCTTTAGCTCCACCGTCATCAGCCCCCTCTGCACATGTGCAAACCAGAGGGATGAGAACATCACCGCTTGTATTTGTTGCTGTTCTGTCATCAGGATGAGCAATCTGTAGAGCAAATGACATTAGCACTGCCAGACCCAAACAGCGCTATGGGGGGGGGGGGTGTCATGTGACTGGCAGATCCAAACAGCGCTATGGGGGGGGGGGGGGGGGTCATGTGAAAACCGGTGCCAAACAGCGCTATGGGGTCATGTGATTGGGCCCGGGTCCAAAACAGCGCTATGGGGGTCATGTGACTGGCAGATCCAAACAGCGCTATGGGGGTCATGTGACTGGCAGATCCAAACAGCGCTATGGGGGTCATGTGACTGGCAGATCCAAACAGCGCTATGGGGGTCATGTGACCCGGCAGATCAAACAGCGCTATGGGGGCTTGTGACGCAGATCCAAACAGGCTATGGGGGGGCATGTAAGGCAGATCCCAAAAACGCTAAAGACTAACTGTAAGACTTAAAGGGGGTTTTTCCCCTACAGGGTTGCTTTTTATATTAAAGATCTTCAAAAACCCAAAACACTTTTCAATAAAGTCCCTTAACAGTATCCACCTTTTTCCTAGATCTTCCCCCTTTTGGGCTGCATCATCCCCGGGCGCTTAGCTCAGACCGTTCCATCTCTCTGTTTGGTGCCCCCCGGTCGCTATAGCTACAGCCTGGTGTCCTCAGCAACTTGCCCCTGCAGGGCCGAAAAAGCCAGTAAAAACCCCCGAAAAAAACTGAAACTGAGAAAACGGACTGGGGGAAATGAATTGAAGTGTAAGACAACCCCCTTTACAGTCATGTGACCCCCAAAAAAGGGTCCATGTCCCTGGAACCCGGTAACATAATTTGCGGTATTACTGCCTCCAGCAGCGTCTTATCATGTGCCCACCCCCCAAGGTCAGTGCCCGGTATCCGGTAACGTAGTGTATGGGGGACAAAACTTCCCCAGTATTACTCCTCCACAGCGTCTTATCATGTGACCACCTACAGGTCATGGACCCGGGTATCAGGAACGTAGTGTATGGAGGGAGTTTCCCAGTTTCTCCCCCAGGCATCTTATCATGTGCCACCACACAGGTCATTTTGACCCGGTATCCAGGTAACAGTTGTATGGAGGAGCGAACTTCTCCGTATTACTCCCCTCCAGCAGCATCTTATCTGTGACCACCACACAGGTCATGTGACCCTGGTACCAGTAACAGCAGTGATGGAGGAGCAGACTTCTCCAGTATTACTACCTCCAGCAGGTCTTATCATGTGACCAACCCACAGGTCATGTGCCCGGTATCCAGATAACAGTAGTGTATGGAGGAGCAGACCCCTTCTCAGTATTATACCTCCAGCACGTTTATATGTGACCACCAACAGGTCATGTGCCCCCTGGTATCCAGGTAACAGTAGTGTATGGAGGAGCAGAACTTCTCCAGTATTACTACTCCAGCGCATCTTTCAGTGACCACCACACAGGTCATGTGACCCGTATCCAGGTAACAAGTGTATGGAGGGCAGAACTTCTCCAGTATTATACCTCCAGCAGATCTTATCATGTGACCACCACACAGGTCATGTGACCCTGGTATCCAGGTAACAGTAGTGTATGGAGGAGCAGAACTTCTCCAGTATTGCTACCTCCAGCAGTGTCTGTGGAGTAGACACTGCACATTCTTCTCTGTCTCTCCTGTAAACTTTACTAACAATGTTTGTTTTTTTAAATCCACTTTATTAGCAACAGGACATCCCCTAGAGAGACAGCAGTAAATCTACACAGTGAAGCAGCTGCTGCAGTATATTAACCAGTTCCTGACCAGGCACCTTTTCATTTTTTTTTTTTTTTTAGTACATGAGGATACGACCACTAGAACACTTCCTCGCCCTCGTGTACTCTGATTTTTAACCCATAATACATAAAGCATTATTTTCATTTCATTTTTATCAGTACAATTTTTTTTTTTTTTTTTTTTTAAACTCCTGTTTTTCATAACAAAAGGAGTAGCAATAGAATCATTTTTGTAATTGTGTGGGCATATTATACAGGTGATATATACTTTTTGGTATCCTTGAGGGCAGTGCTAAAATTTGTAGTTTCAGATGTTTTATAGATTTTTTTTATTTTTTTTCAATTTTACATATTGGGCCCCCTGCAAGGTCAGAAAAAGACCTCTGAGGGACCTTTTTTTCTGCCAATTTCCTCTGTAGCTGATATTTTCACCCTGGTAACAGGAAAGTA